>SJYC01146156.1:0-37409 GCA_006408675.1 Madoqua kirkii | reverse complement strand
CTCTCAGTATCTTCACTAAAGCAGCAAATATATATACATATTATATCATTTTTCTAATCTCTATTAGATAACTAGTTTAACAATGAAATCTTTTAATAATTTGAATCACTTAAGGATACTGGAGAAGAAAACAGAAGTAAGCCAGAGAGTAAGAGTCAGCTTCCCATCTTTTTGCTCTCATAATTCTGTGGTCGTAGTCTTCAAAAAATTATAGTTATACTCTAAACCTAATTTCAGGCAATGACCAATTCACTTCATGTAATCATTCTAGATTAAAATTTCAGTGGGTTCTATTCATATAAATAAAATAGTCCTTTATTATATTGAGAAACAGATGATAAATATCTTTAAAAATATTTAAAGAGCATATATAAAGTGATCTGTGCATTTCAGGCATTACTATTAATATTATTTTAGATCCTAAGCTGCTCTATCCTTTCCTAGAATTATCATCATTGCATTCTAAAACATGATAGCTTGGTTCCTTTAAAAAATCCTTACATTTTCCAATACTAGGCAGCAGGTTCAATTATCAAATGCACATATAACCAAAAATTGAAAGGTGCATAAGCTGAAAAATTTTAATAAAGTGAATTCTCCTTACATATATATGTATATACATATATATCCCATGGCAAATAAAAGGTAACAAGGAAAAACATGTTATCTAAAATTGATATATCTTACCAGGAAATAAAAATTATTACATGTGAAAGTGTAGTGAGTCATGATTCATGAATGAAACCATAAGCAAATAAAAATGGTCATATTTTAGGAAGCAGGCTTTGTTAAAATTTGAATGTCAATATGTCACGGTGGACCCTGGAAAAACACAAATTGTTAAATGTGGCTTGTACTCCAGCCCCTATGTATAAGTGTATTTTCTGCTCCTCGACAAGCACTGGACACCCAAAAGAGTGACCTTCAGAGACCTGATACATAAGGAGCAAGGCAAATAAACCTGAGAGTTCATCAATCAGAACCTAGGTCAGTATGTCCTATGTCATAATGAAACTTCATAAATTTCTCCTGCTTGTTCACAAGGCAGAGGATAGTCTGTGGAACTCTAGGATAATTGCCTTATATTTCAGGGCTACGGTAACATCAAACTTCAGTAACCTTCTCTCCAAAGATGAATCATTTCTTTATTACTTATGAACCAGAATGTTCTCTGAGATTCCAATTTGGTTAGTATTTTTCTTTTTCATCATTAGAAACTTTTCTTTGTCTTTAATGTAAATCAGATAAGCTAAATATAGAGACAGTACTATGAATCTTGTTTTATATGATATAAGATAATTATTATCATACATTATGTGGAAAATTATGTCTCTCTCTATATGCAGTGCAAATACCCTTGGTTTGGTCCTAATATAGTGCAGTTCCATAGAGAGGCCACAGAAAGCTGATGAAATTAAGAGTTTCAGATCCACAAAGTTCATAAAGACATTCCATACTATTGGAAAAGTAATACTTTTTTGATACTTTCTGCAATGATATATTTCCTTTACCTCACTGGGGGAGTAAAGACTGTAAAAGATACAAAATGTTTTTTGAGTTTCACGTATAGTTTTTTGAAGTTAATTATTCTCAGCCCCCAAATGCTCAAAAACTAACAGTAATGAAATAGCATTTAAAAAGCCACTGCCTCTACTAGTTATTAAGATATCCCATAGAATCAAAGGAGGGTAATTGAACCCAAATTAAAATGTGCCAGCAGATCAATAATCATTTAGGCTTTAAATGTGAAACTAATCACATCAGGAAAAGTACCTCTAAAGAACCAGACATGGCTATTATTCTGACTTATATATGCAACATGCACAAAGGCAATGTGTGTTTTGTGATATATTTATTCTATTTAGGCATTACAGGGCAGGAATTAAAATATCATGTAACTGGTGGTGTATGAATTTATTCCATCCTGTGTGCATTACTATTTAATATGGCACAAATACTTGTAATGAATCAGTCATCATCATCCCAACTATTTATTTTTAGATACTTGGAAAATATTTTATTATACATTCTTTTCAATTCAGCAACCTAACCTCTAAAAACAAATTTTGTAAATATTTCTCCCATATCATTTCCATGAGCTAATAATAACAACAAAACAAAAAAGATGGGATGTGTGAAATGAAGTTTTGTCGCTTTTTAGTTAGTAGGTAATGTTGCCCATTTTCCCAAATACAGGTCTGTGGATCAACACACAGATGACTGTAAAATGAGAATATGCAGCAAAAACACGGTACCCCTCCAAGAAGGCATGTAATGATAGGAACCTTATGCATTTTATAGCCTCTCCATGGTGTGTACAATTTCACCAGGGAAATACAGGCCAACATTCAAAGAACGTTGCTCAAATATTTCACAGGCTTACGCCGATGGTAAAAGTCTGTCCTTGAGTCTTACACTGCTTGGACAGACAGCTGGCAGCTGCTAACTTCTTTACAGTGAATTCATAAACACCATGAATGTCCACTCGAGACCTAAAATGCACAAAGCTGAAGCAGGCGAGTAACCAACCTTGGCGAAATATCGCATCCTTGCTGCATAAAGGCACCCAAGGAAAACCAGAGACTATTAAAAATCCCAAATTCATTAGTTGATTCACTACTTTGTGTTTCTCTTCCATCTTCAAATTCCTCAGTGTGCCACTCGTAGGGGCTAAATCTGCTGACCAGGAATAAAACTACACTGACCCCAATGTAGGCAAAAACAATGCACATCCAGATCTCATAGGCTAAAGGATCAAGAAATGAAAACACTCCTGGTTTGGACTTCTGAGGCTTCTTGATCATGATAGAGATCCCGAGGCTCATAAAGGGCTTTGAGAAATCGATCACCTCCTCTCTCACAAGGGTGATGGTTAATGGAGCGATTGCAATATCAGCTTTCTGTAAGGGAAACAAAGGACAGTAATAGAACCAGGACTCCCAGTCAGGAAGGAATCATAGTTATGCTATTGGATCAATGGGTAGGACAGGAAATCAGGATATAGGGATGAATATTTCCCTGGTGGAATCCCAGGAAATAATAAACAGAAGAAAAGCAGTTTGTTCCCCAAATATGCCTCCTTTTCAATAAATACAGAGAACACCCTTCTGGCTTGATTATGAGGACTACATCTGTAACCATGCTTTTGCAATCTTTGAAAAATGCATATGGCCCATAGACTTCAAGACAGATGAAGCCTGTCTCCATTTGCATGTTCGCTTCTGACTTCATCCTTCATCTTCAAATGTTTACAAGGAAACAAGACAGTATTCCTAGAGTAATGTGGGAAACCAACAATCTCAGATGTTGGTACTTTGCATGGAAGTCAAACATTCCCTCAACAAGAGTTCAAATGGAATGATTTATCTGTAAGAAGAGTGGTACTTACCCCATATACAAGTTCTCCAACCATCCCATTCCAAATTTTCGTGTCTGCATCCCTGGCCCCATACTTGCCATCCCCAACAATGGTCAACTTGTATTTGAACCCACAGTGTTTGGCGATTTCTGCGGCCAAGTCAACACAATAGCCCTCATATCGCTCATTGCCTTCAAGCATCTCATGATTTTTCTTCATCATAACATAAGGGGATTCCTATACAGAAAGAAAGTGCTTTAGGTGATCAAAACAGCCATATTAATTATCTGCTGTCATGGATTCAAATCTTCTGGTTTAATTATTTCAAATTATTATCTGTTAGCTAGAGACATTGTAGAATACAGATAGTGGAAAATAAGAGGGAAATTAATAATAACATTTCTGAACAAAGATTCTCATCTATCTTGCACTATATTTCATTAATATAGCTTGTACCTGGCCATACCAAGTAAACAAGAGATTCAAAAGTTGGTATATCTCCATGTCATGCTTGTAATTCTTACGGCTTGCTGAAAACTAATGTAGTTCAACATCTGTTTCAGTTAACTCTGGATTCACCACTGTCTTGTTCTAAATTAGGGCTACCTTGACTCCAAAGAACCATCATTCACCCAAAACCCTGTATCACTACTAGTTCAAGGACAAGGTTCATGTTCTAATCAGGTCCGTGACCAGTGTTGTGCAGACTGAAAACGTTGTTGCTGTGGTGATTACAGATGCTACCCTCTCAGACTTGAGATCAAATATCCTTTATGAGATAATATCCTAGAATTATGCTACATAGATAGCTAGAGAGTAGCATTCCTCTGCAAATACCATAAAGATGCAGCATGAAAAAATGTCGTAACACCAGCCTAATTTTCTCCACTGGAAAGTGACACAAAGCATATGTGGGGCCCAGTGAGATAGTTCTCAACAGCATGATTAAGACTAAAATCCTCAAATACCTAGCTTGCATTTATTAAGACTTTCAAAGTGCCAACCAAATGTTCTTATTCAAATCCCTACTAGCCTAACTATATTTTCTTCTCAATATTGTTACCATCATGAATCCCACCAATTCACTGCATCACGGATTAGTAAAACAAAATAAGGATATTTTGTTGCAAAATCCTACACTATTAGTGAACCCCATTTCATTTCCTCCATTTTATCACATCAACAGCTTGTCATGATGACCATCTCCTAACCATCTATCCAGAGCCTCAGTGTTCAAGATCCAGTTCAATGTGCCAATTACCATGTGGCATCTTGGGGTTAAAAACAAAGATCACCCTTGTCTTTCAGAAGTTCCTCTTTCCATACGAAGATAGAAAAGCTATCTTACATTAATATATTAAACCATGCATTAATAACAAATATAAGAACAGAACTGATATCATTATTAAACCATGTAACAAATGTAAGGACAGAATGGACCCAGAATAGTGTGGAAGTGGAAAGGTGAAACACTGATGGGATACAAGGAAGGCTCTTCTAGACTTTCCCCAGATGTTCACATGTGTAAGCACCACATTGCGTGCATGCTCAATCACTCAGTCACGTCTGACTCTTTGTGACTCCAGGCACTGTAGCCCGCCAAGCTCTTCTGTTCATGGGATTATATCCTGGCAAGGATACTGGAGTGGGTTGCCATTTCCTCCTTCAGGGAATCTTTCCCACCCAGAGATCAAACCCACATCTCCTAAAACTCCTGGCAAGCAGGTTCTTTTCTACTGAGCCACTTGAGAAGCCCCAAACACCAGGTTATGAATTATCTATAAAGCTAAAGTTCACTCTTGAAGTGAGAGGAAATATTTTGAATGCTTTAGCTCATTTGTGATCCCTTTAAACAGAATAACATGCAATGAATGACTGAAACATTCAAAAGCATCACCATATCAGTTATTATTCTAAAATATAAGCAGAAAAGACTCTGATTCTGGGAGGGATTGGGGGCAGGAGGAGAAGGGGACGACAGAGGATGAGATGGCTGAATGGCATCACTGACTAGATGGATGTGAGTTTGAGTGAACTCTGGGGGTTGGTGATGGACAGGGAGGCCTGGCGTGCTTCGATTCATGGGGTCGCAAAGAGTCGGACACGACTGAGCAACTGAACTGAATTGAACTGAACCCAAGCAGAAAAACTAATTGGCAGATATTTTTCTTAAGAAAAAATAATGTCAAACAGAGGCATATGTAGCTAATTACCAAAATAGTAGTGACAACAACTGTCTTATTCTCAAGCCCAGAGGTATCATTTCCAGAAGGGAGTTCAGTGAGGGTAACAACCATTTTGTCAACTTCGCTCCAGTATCCGATCTGAAAAAAGACACAGAAAGAGTGTACTTAGATACACAGCCTTTCTATTACCAAAGCACTGAGTTATTTTCAAACCCATGTCTGAATCTAAAATTACAGCTATCCTAACTAGACTTGTCCTAAACACATAGCTTTAAAAATCCTAGCCATGGCAATGAGAGAAGAAAAAAGACATACATCTTCACTTAAGACTAGAAAGGCACTGCAGAAACCATTCCTAAAAACAGATTGTCTCTTCCTGTTCACTTTTCATATTCCCCAAGGGTAATTTTCATGGGAGTGATCATATAGAGACATAAAATTCAAACAATGGCATTTTAGCCATAACAGAAGAAAAAAAAAGTATTGACTTTAAAGTTATATGCACCGGCTATGTCTGATCTCCAGAACCATAATCTTTTAGCTATAGTTCTTTTTCTTCTCATTAAACTCTTTCTACCTCTGTCTAAAAAAAAATGTGTAATTGTTTATTTATAGTTATTTTAAAAATTGTTTCAGTATTACTTACCAGAAATAGACTTTATTTAGAAAAAAGATTTTAAAATATATGTGTGGAGTTGTGGAGTCCATCTATGTGAATACATGTCTCCAGGACCCTGGAAGATGAGGTGGTAGGTCCACTAACCCACCTCCTCATACAGACAGAAAGCCCTCAATTCACTAATGATTTACCTTCCGGGGCCCATTTGTTTTAAGCTCCATGATGTTAATTGTATAATTTATTCTTTTTCCGTTCTGGTCAAACTTGATGTTTCCTGAAAGACCTTCAACCTGCCCTAATGAGGAAATGGGAAAGGATACAGTTATAAGTTCACTTCAACCAGACACAAACTGGTTGACCAGAGGACTCTCCCAGGTTGCAAGTCAAGAAAATGACACTCATCAGTTTTCTTTTTTTTCTTCAACCTACTTTTGCATAGGTAGGAAATAATATTCCTTCTACATAAAATAGAAGGTATAAGGTAAGAATGACTAATTCAGCAGGAAAGAAATAGTGGCCATCCTTCAGTTGCACCGCAATCATTTTGAGTGACTGACCTGTTTGAGGGCCCTTTCTATTTCTACACCTTGTCCCCAAGGCACCGCTGGGTTTGCCAGACAGTCTCCTGCATTTCCTCTTCTGGAAATTTCAATTCTCTGCTTCCGTAAGTTTCGAAAAGCTTCAGTCATCACTTGAACAGCGTCATATGTCAGAGCAGAAGTATACTGAAAAGTATCACACATTTCATAAGAATGGGAGAAAATTCAATGACTTCCTGTGCACTGGCTAACAGAATTCCAGTTGCCCACCATACGTTGTCATATCAGAGTCCAAGAATTTAGACAAAATTTCTACTTCTAGAACCCTCAGAATCTAAGAGGAGTAGAATAGAATATTGGAACTCTGGATTGTCCCCTTGATTCTAAACATTTCAATTATATTAACATCTCATCTCTTTCAGGTTGATGTTTTCTAGTTGTGTTGAGTTTTCATTTTTCCAACTAGTTTCTCATTGCAGTATCACTTTATGGCCTGATTTGGTGATACACAGAATTATGAACTTAACAAAACAATATTTCTCCACTGTTTGAAGAGAGATTCAACTGGAAATATGGGAAGAATACTGATTAATTTCGGGATCTTTACTGTCTAATTCCATCCCATTGATGCTCAAATAGATCTGCAGTGTTCTATCTTTGGGGTGTTTGTTTTTAAACTTCCCTAGGTGATCATGATAATCAATAAGAAGAACCACCACACTTCATGATTTCTACGTCCCCTCATGCTTCAAAGTATCACTTTATGGCCTGATTTGGTGATACACAGAATTATGAACTTAACAAAACAATATTTCTCCACTGTTTGAAGAGAGATTCAACTGGAAATATGGGAAGAATACTGATTAATTTCGGGATCTTTACTGTCTAATTCCATCCCATTGATGCTCAAATAGATCTGCAGTGTTCTATCTTTGGGGTGTTTGTTTTTAAACTTCCCTAGGTGATCATGATAATCAATAAGAAGAACCACCACACTTCATGATTTCTACGTCCCCTCATGCTTCAATAATCTATGATAATATTGGTTCCGAGCTTATGATATTCAGATCTCAGTAGGGCAGCAAGATTATTTTAGGAGCTGAGAGTCAAACAGAAAATAAATACTATTGAAATAACTACTACAGAAAATAACTAAGCACCATCATGGGCTGGCTAAGTATTTGAACCCAGGGATCAAACTCAGGTCTCCTGCATTGCATGCAGATTCTTTACCAGCTGAGCCACCAGAAAAGCCCAAGAATACTGGAGTGGGTAGCCTATCCCTTCTCCAGGGGATACTCCTGACCCAGGAATTGAACCGAGGTCTCCTGCATTGCAGGCAGGTTCTTTACCAGCTGAGCTACCAGGGAAGGCCCCTGCGTATATACTACCACGTATCAAGGTATGATGCTGCTGCCAGTAATGATAAACCACATTTTAACATAAAAGCTTTACTGACTGCTGAGAAAATTTCTTTACTCAGTATTATTTTAATCTTTAGGTAACAAGTACAGTGAAGCTGGGGGAGAAACCACTGTACCACACTGACTCCACCTCTCTCATCCTCTTGAGGACATATTTTTTTTTTTTGCAGATATACTGCCAACACCTCACATCAGCCTTTTTACTCTATTGGATCATCTTTAATAGCAAATCTGCTGCTCCAATATCTCCTACTACCAACAAGGAGGAAAGAAATACATGGGTAGGTAGATTAACTACATGATGGGTGATGATGATAATAATGATGATGATGATGAAAGGTAATAGATAACTGTTTATTAGGTTCCTATAACCCCTTCAATTTCCATCTTTTTTCTGTTTCTTTCACAGGAACATTTGTTAAGACAAATTTTCTAAATGTTCACACCAACCCTCCTTGCTCTCTCTACATGATGTCATTCATTCTATGGCTTTAAATTACATCCAAGTGCTCAAATGTGACTTCCTCAGCAGTACCCTTCATGCCCAGCCCACCCTCAATCACTTTTGTTCATGTGATCTTGTTTATTACCTTAATATTCACCATCAGTATCTGAGTATCCTCTTCATGTATTCTTTGTCTAATTGATCTCTTCTCCCCACTAGAATAGTTACTCTGAGAAAGCGAAAACTTATTTGTGACCACTGAATTCTCAGAGTTCAGGGCACATTGGGCACACTTAAGAGACTTACTTAGAAGGAAGGGAAGCAGGGAAGAAGGAAGGAAAAAGGGAAAGAGGGAAGAAAAAAACAGAGAGAGGGAGGAAGGAAAGAAGGCAGGTCAGAATTCTTCATGCAGATTCTATCTTTACAGGATTCACATTCCCTCCTAGTTCAGTGAAAAGATATATTAACTAAAAATTGCAATATACCATTCAGTTCAGTTGCGTCCAACTCTTTGCGATTCCATGGATTTCAGCACGCCAGGCTTCCCTGTCCATCATCAACTCCCAGAGCTTATTCAAACTCATGTCCATCAAGTTGGTGATGTCATCCAACCATCTCATCCTCTGTCATCACCTTCTCCTCTTGCCTTCAATTTATCCAAGCATCAGGGTCTTTTCCAAGGAATCAGTTCTTCTCATTAGGTGGCCAAAGTATTGGAGTTTCAGCTTCAACATCAGTCCTTTCAATGAATATTCAAGACTGATTTCCTTTAGGAAGGATTGGTTGGATCTTCTTGCAGTCCAAGGGACTCTCAAGGGTCTTCTCCAGCACCACAATTCAAAGTATCAATTCTTTGGTGCTCAGCTTTCTTTATAGTCCAACTCTCACATCCACACATGACTACTGGAAAAACCATAGCTTTGACTAGATGGACCTTTGTCAGCAAAGTAATGTCCCTGCTTTTTAATATGCTGTCTAGGCTGGTCATAGCTTTTCTTCCAAGGAGAAAGTGTCTTTTAATTTAATGGTTGCAATCACCATCTGCAGTGATTTTGGAGTCCCCCAAAATAAAGTCTCTCAGTGTTTCCACTGTTTCCCCATCTATTTGGCATGAGGTGATGGGACTGGAGGCCATGATCTTCCTTTCTGAATGTTGAGTTTTAAGCTAGCTTTTTCACTCTCCTCTTTCACTTTCAAGAGGCTCTTTAGTTCTTCATTTTCTGCCATAAAGGTGGTGTCATCTGGGTATCTGAAAGTTATTGATATTTCTCCAGGCAATCTTGATTCCAGCTTGTACTTCATGCAGCCTCGCATTTTGCATGATATATGTTTCATGTAAGTTAAATAAACAGGGTGATAATATATAGCCTTGATGTACTCCTTTCCCTATTTGGAACCAGTCTATTGTTCCACGTCTGGTTCTAACTGTTGTTTCTTTATCTGCATACAGATTTCTCAGGAGGCAGGTCAAGTGATCTGGTATTCCCATCTCTTGAAGAATTTTCCACAGTTTGTTGTGATCTACACAATCAAAGGCTTTGGTGTAATCAATAAAGCAGATGTAGATGTTTTCTGGTATTCTCTTGGTTTTTTGATGATCCAGTGTATATTGGCAATTTGATCTCTGGTTCTTCTGCTTTCTCTAAATCCAGCTGGAACATCTGGGAGTTCATGGTTCAAGTACTGTTGAAGTCTAGCTTGAAGAATTTTGAGCATTACTTTGCTAGCGTGTGAGCTGAGTGCAATTGTGCAGTAGTTTGAAAATTCTTGGCATTGCCTTTCTTTGAGATTAGAATGAAAAATGACCTTTTCAAATCCTGCAGCCACTGCTGAGTTTTCCAAATTTGCTGGCATATTGAATGCAGCACTTTTACAGCACCATCGTTTAAGATTTGAAATAAGTCAACTGTAATTCCATCACCTCCACTAGCTTTGTTCGTAGTGATGCTTTCTCAGACTCACTTGACTTTGCATTCCAGGATGTGTAGGTGAGTGATCACACCATTGTGGTATCTGGGTCGTGAATTTTTTTTTTTTTTTGCATAGTTCTTCTGTGTATTTTTGCTACCTCTTCTTAATGTATTATGCTTCTGTTAGGTCCATACCATTTCTGTCCTTTATTGTGCCCATCTGTGCATGAAATATTCCCTTGGTATCTCTCATTTTTTGAAGTGATTCTAGTCTTTCCCATTCTAGTATTTTCCTCTATTTCTTTGCATTGATCAATGAGGAAGGCTTTCTTATCTCTCCTGGCTATTCTTTGGAACCCTGCATTCAGATGAATATACCTTTCCTTTTTTCCTTTGTCTTTAGCTTCTCTTCTTTTCTCAGCTATTTGTAATGCCTCCTCAGACAACCATTTTGCCTTTTTGCACTTCTTTTTCTTGGGGATGGTGTTGATCACTGCTTCCTGTACAATGTCATGAACCTCCATCTATAGTTCTTCAGACACTCTATCAGATCTAATCTCCTGAATCTATTTGCCACTTCCATGTATAATCAAGGGATTTGATTTCAGACCATATCTGAATGGTCTAGTGATTTTCCCTACTTTTTTCAATTTAAGTCAATCTGGCAATAAGGAGTTCATTATCTGAGCCACATTCAGCTCCAGGTCTTGTTTTTGCTGACTGTACAGAGCTTCTCCATCATTGGCTACAAAGGATATAATCAATTATTTCAGTATTGACCATGTGGTGATGTCCATGTGTAGAATCTAATATGCCATTTAGTGTTATAAATTGATCCAATGGTTGATAGATATTTTTCTTCTTATTTTTTAATATGAGAGATGTTACAATAAGGCAAATGAGAAAGTAACTTAGGTAGTATAAATTACCACCTCCTTGAATCTAGAGATTGTTTAATATATCACATCTTTATTGTTAAAAAGGAGTGTGAAGTTATTATTATAATTTTTTCATGAATAGGTGAATCAGTTTCATTTTATCACATGAATGAATTAAATTTGATGGGAAAGTGATAGGAGGAAAGAAGAAAAAAAATGATTTTGAGACCACGGGACTGTGACTGATGCTGCTAGTTGTAAGATATACACATTTATTGCTAAATTTTCTTAAGCAATGTCACTGCAGGGATATACATGAGCCCTTCTTCACAAGTCTACATTATCTCTTGGGTGGCTGCACTTTAGTTTCCTGGAAATAACCCTTCTAGATGGATCTAAATCAAACCCATCTCTATTTTTCCCCCAAATCTGCAACCTCTTCCTTCAAACTGTACAAGCAAGAAGTTAGTAAAATATCCTGTGTTATATATCCATGTGAAAGTGAAAATCAGTCGTATCCAACTCTTGGCTACCCCCATGGGCCATACAGTCCATGGGATTCTCCAGGCCAAAATACTGGAGTGAGTAGCCTTTCCCTTTTCCAGGGATCTTCCCAACGCAGGGATACCAGGTCTCCTGCATTGCAGGCATATTCTTTACTAGCTAAACCACCAGGGAAACCCAAGAATACTGGAGTGGGTAGCCTATCCCTTCTCCAGGGGATCTTCCCAACCCAAAATCAAACCAGTGTCTCATGCATTGGAGGTGGATTCTTTACCAACTGAGCTATCAGGAAAGCCCTTCCATGTAGGCCATCTGTATTCCTGGATTGAAAATGTAATTTCTGGGAGCCTCTCCTAAGAAAACCTTCTCAAATACAGAGAACTTTAATACAAGGAGACTAATTTCAACATCATTCATAATGTGCAAAAACTATAAGGAATCTATGAGAATAAAAGAATGTTTAAAAACTATGCTTTCTGTGGAAAGCATATGTGAACATATGTGGAAGCATTATGTGAACATTAGCTTCTCTGGTGACTCAGATTGTAAAGAATCCATCTGCAATGGAGGAGATCTGGGTTTGATCCCTGGGTTGAGAAGATCCCTTGCAGAAGTGAATAGCTATCCACTCCAATATTTTGACCTAGAGAATTCTGTGGACTGTATAGTGCAGTGCATGGGGTCACAAAGAGGTGACCCCACATGACTGAGTGATTTTCACTTTCACTATTCAAACAATAAGAAGTTCTATTAATAATGGTTATGTTCATTGCAGCACTGTTTATAATAACCAGGGCATGGAAGCAACCTAGATGTCCATCAGCAGATGAATGGGTAAGAAAGCTGTGATACATATACACAATGGAGTATTACTCAGTCATTAAAAAGAATACATTTGAATCAGTTCTAATGAGGTGGATGAAACTGGAGCCTATTAAACAGAGTGAAGTAAGCCAAAAAGAAAAACACCAATATAGTATACTAACGCATATATATGGAATTTAGAAAGATGGTAATGATAACCTTATATGCGAGACAGCAAAAGAGACACAATGTATGAAACAGTCTTTTGGACTCTGTGGGAGAGGGAGAGGGTGGGATAACTTGGGAGAATGGCATTGAAACATGTATAATTATTATATGAAATGAATCGCCAGTCCAGGTTCAATGCAGGATACAGGATGCTTGGGGCTGGTGCACTGGGATAACCCAGAGGGATGGTATGGGGAGGGAGAAGAAAGAGGGGTTCAGGATGGGGAACACATGTACACCCATGGCATATTCATGTTGATGTATGGCAAAACCAATACAATATTGTAAAGTAATTAGCCTCCAACTAAAATAAATAAACAATGCAAAGAAATAGAGGAAAAGAACAGAATGGGAAAGACTAGAAACCTCTTCAAGAAAATCAGAGATACCAAGGGAACATTTCATGCAAAGATGGGCTCGATAAAGGACAGAAATGGTATGGACCTAACAGAAGCAGAATACATTAAAAAGAGGTAGTAAGAATACACAGAAAAACTATACAAAAAAGATCTTCACGACCAAGATAATCACGATGGTGTGGTCACTCACCTAGAAGAGCCAGACATCCTGGAATGTGAAGTCAAGTGGGCCTTAGAAAGCATCACTATAAACAAAGCTAGTGGAGGTGATGGAATTCCAGTTGAGCTGTTTCAAATCCTGAAAGATGATGCTGTGAAAGTGCTACATTCAATATGCCAGCAAATTTGGAAAACACAGCAGTGGCCATAGGACAGGAAAAGGTCAGTTTTCATTCCAATCTCAAAGAAAGGCAATGCCGAAGAAAGTTCAAACTACCACATAACTGCATTCATCTCACATGCTAATAAAGTAATGCTCAAAATTCTCCAAGCCAGGCTTCAGTAATATGTGAACCGTGAACTTCCTGATGTTCAAGCTCGTTTTAGAAAAGGCAGACGAACCAGAGATCAAATTGCCAACATCTGGTGGATCATGGAAAAAGCAAGAGAGTTCCAGAAAAACCTCTATTTCTGCTTTATTGACTATGCCAAAGGCTTTGACTGTGTGGATCACAATAGACTGTGGAGAATTCTGAAAGAGATGAGAATACCAGACCACCTGGCCTGCCTCTTGAGAAATCTGTATGCAGGCCAGGAAGCAACAGTTAGAACTGGACATGGAACAACAGACTGGTTCCAAACAAGAAAAGGAGTACATCAAGGCTGTATATTGTCACCTTGCTTATTTAACTTCTATGCAGAGTACAGAGAAATGCTGGGTGAGAAGAAACACAAGCTGGAATCAAGATTGCCAGGAGAAATATCAATGACTTCAGATATGCAGATGATACCACCCTTATGGCAGAAAGTGAAGAGGAACTAAAAAGCCTCTTGATGAAAATGAAAGAGGAGAGTGAAAAACTTGGCATAAAGTTCAGTATTCAGAAAACAAAGATCATGGCATCTGGTCCCATCACCTCATGGGAAATAGATGGGGAAAGAGTGTCAGATTTTATTTTTGGGGGCTCCAAAATCACTGCAGTTGGTGACTGCAGCAATGAAATTAAAAGATGCTTACTCCTTGGAAGAAGAGTTATAACCAACCTAGATAGCATATTCAAAAGCAGAGACATTACTTTGTTGGCTAAGGTCTGTCTAGTCAAGGCTGTGGTTTTTCCTGTGGTCATGTATGGATGTGAGAGTTGGACTGTGATGAAGGCTGAGTGCCAAAGAATTGATGCTTTTGAACTGTGGTGTTGGAGAAGACTCTTGAGAGTCCCTTGGACTGCAAGGAGAACCAACCAGTCCATTCTGAAGGAGATCAACCCTGGGATTTCTTTGGAAGGAATGATGCTAAAGCTGAAACTCCAATACTTTGGCCACCTCATGTGAAGAGATGACTCATTGGAAAAGACTTTGATGCTGGGAGGGATTCGGGGCAGGAGGAGAAGAAGCAGATGACACAGGATGAGATGGCTGGATGGCATCACTGACTTGATGGACATGAGTCTGCATGAACTCTGGGAGTTGGTGATGGACAGGGAGGCCTGGCGTGCTGCGATTCATGGGGTCACAAAGAGTTGGATACGACTGAGCAACTGAACTGAACTGAACTGATATTTAAAAAATAAAATAATGATTATGTAGCAATACCACAATACAAGCTATAAAATAAGTGAAAAACAACATTACCACTAAATATTTTTCAACAGAAAATTAGAATAGAAATAATTGCATCCCTTCAACAAAAAAAAAGGAAAGAAAAATAAACAAATGTTTAGAATAAAATAAGAAGGAGGAAGCATAGATGACGATATTTTCTTGCCAAGTACTCTACAATATCCATGTCACTTTTAAAAAATCTGTATTATATGAAAAGCATTGCTTTAAATCATATCTATTTAAGAACAGACTTCTTGGAGAAATAGAAATATCATTACAGCTTTTATCTGCCTCATCCATCTCTATTTTCCTAGAGGAAAAAAACTGATTAGTTTGATTTCTTATACAGCAATCTGTCTATTGCTAGTTTAATTCTTATGAGGAAGCTTAGGTCACTGGTTTAGAAACAGAAGCCAGTATTTTTGTTTGTATTCAGGAATTACGATCATAGTTAAAAGGCTAACTCTTCCTCGAGTCACTCTGCTCGTACTACTAGGAGAAATTTACAAAGTCATCTGCTAAACGTTTCAGAGTCTATAAATGCTGGTGAACTACATAAAAAATGAGGCTGGATCAACTGAAAGCATTTAAATCCACACAGCATGTTACCATTATGATTCAGGGCGTGAGCTCACTAAGAAGAAAAATCCTTCCAACCTTTACCAAATGTTCAAATCTAATCAAGTCTCAAGCTTATTATCATTGTAAATTAATAGTCACAATCATAGACTCAATTCTGGGCTGAGAGAAAATCAACAGCCTCTGTATCCAGAGCTCCTTCTGGTTTATGTTCTACATATGTGGCTCATTTATTTTTCTCAACAAATATGTTCACATTTTTGATTGTATAGTTAAATATTTCAATTTTATTCTACCATTCACTAAACAAGATGGAAATAATTTGAAGGGAACATGATGGCGATGTAACAATCTCCTTCCTTGAAAACAAATGCATCATCTCTGTCCTGATGTTTATGTTCTGTGAAATTCCTCAGCTGACTTGGAAATTTATATTTCAGTGGGGTGTCATTATATGCTATGGTGCTCTGCCACAATCACTCCTATCCACACTTGAAGAAGAAATCTGGGGAAACATTTTTATGGTCCGTTTTCCACATGCACTTTTTATTTCATTTTTAAGTGTATCTTTATTGAGACTCATTTTTCAAAAGTAAAACGCTCTATGCATTTTAAACATGTTTGTTTTGCCCAATAGTTATGATATTATTCAGTTACACATTTCTCTAATCACTGATAACAGAAAAACAAACTGAGATGAAAAGAAATTCTGTATACATTTAAAATGCGACAAATATACAGAGGGTAACTAGGCTGTAATATAAAATTTTATGGGTCATAATGACAGCACCTATTCTGAAACATATCTTATCTGCATGGTGCTTTAAAAAATAGGGGAAAAATATCAAAACATCATTCAAAAACGAAGTATTAGGCTTTAGTATTATGAAACTGTCAAAATTTCCTATGAATGGGTATTTCCATATCTTCCTTGACACTTGAAACTGAATTGAGTATAGTTTAGAAAGCATTTAATACAGCATATTCTGCAGCTCTGATTATAGCATTTACTACTCTGTTGCCTTGAGCAAGTTAACTAAAGTGTCTGTGTGCAGTTTGTTATCAATGAGATAAGCAGAACAATGTCTCTTCTATGTCATAGTGGAGTTGGAAAGGTAAGTGACAGAAAAAGGAAGAATTCATGTTGACTTAGTTCTCTATGTGTCAAACATGAGCTGGGTAGTTTCCTAGAAAGACTTAAAAAAAAACAAACTCTACGCAACAAATACTTTTATTCCAATGGTATAGGGGAAGATTACAAGTTATCAAGTTATATTTTTTCTCAAGGTCACGAAAACATATGGCAAAGGTGGAATTTGAATCCCGATCTCTTCATTGAAGGACAATGAGGTGACAGGCTGTCCTGGTTTGCCTTGGCCTGTCCCAGTTTTGGATCTGAAAGTTTGGAGTCCAGGCACACTGTGACTGTTGGATTCTGAGTTTTAAAATACACTAAAAATCAAAGTTATTGACCTGCATGTTTGTCTTCTCTTTTCTTTTTATCACTATCCATCTTGTTACAAAATTAGCTTGTCTTGACACTGTTTTGAAAACTACCATCCTGATCTATAAGACTCTGATCCAATAGGCTTAAAAAATAATTTTCATGTTGGCATATTAAAGGCCTTGAGAAATCCTGCAGTAACAATTCCAATTACTTTGATTGATCAGCATTGCCCAAACTAATAACCATTAAAATTTTTTCTTTAACATCAATTAATTTCTATAAAAATAGCATTTGTATAACATACTTTGGGCTGTCAAAAGTTTTATAGTCTGATACATTTTATACAGCCATTTAAAAAAATAGCATCATTTATTCAGTTAAAATTATTATAAACTAGGCAGACGCTTTGGCTCAGAGAGTAAAGTGTCTGCTTGCAATGCAAGAGACCTGGGTTTGATCCCTGGGTCAGGAAGATCCCTTGGAGAAGGAAATGGCAACCCACTCCAGTATTCTTGCCTGCAAAATCTCATGGACAGAGAAGCCTGGTAGACTGCAGTCCATGGGATCGCAAAGAGTCGGACATGATTAAGCGACTTCACTTTCACTTTCATTATAAACTAAATTATGTCTCCCTAGAGAATCACATAATATAATTACTCTCAGTTTCTTTATCACAAAATTATCAACATTGTCAAAAATGATGAGCTCTAGGAACAATAATTAAGCTTATAGGAAAGTTTACAAAGTCTCTCTTTTCTTTAAGCTTCTTGGCGATGGCCTGAAATCAACTAACGCCATAGAAAAGAAAAAAAAATACACTATAAACTTAAAATTATTCACTTCTCTTAATTTTGAATTCACGTGAAGTCTACCCTCTAGGAAAGAGCTATCTGTGATAAGGTCATCTCTACTTTCTTCTAAAGCCTTTTAAATACATGCCCTTTGTAGCTTCACTGAATAAAATCACAGAATCTTCATTAAGACCCATCACTGGAACAACAGGAACTCTCACTCACTGTCAGTGGAAATGCAAAATAGTACAGTTACTTTGGGAGACAGATCACTTCTTACAAAACTAAACATATGTAATTGAGTCAACACACTCCTTGGTGTTTACCCAAAGGAGCTGAGACATGAAGCCCACTCAAAAATCACCACACATGTTAATAGCAGCTTTATTTATAATTGCCAAAACTTGGAAGCAACCAAGAGAGTCTTCAATAAATAAAAGATAAATAATGTGAGGTACATGAAGACAAAAGAATATTATCAGAGTTAAAAAGGAGTGAGCTACCAAGCAACCAAAAGATACAGAAGAATTTTAAATGTAAATGACTAAGTGTAAGAAGCCAATCAAAACAGGGTACACACTATATAATTCCAACTGTATGACTTTCTGGAAAAGGTGTAACTATGGAGATAGTAAAACTATCAGTCAGTGGTGGCCAGGTGTTGCTGGTAGGAGGAGGGATAAATGAAATGAAAGGGCTTTTAGAGCTACGGAAATGCTCTGTATGAAAAAATAACAATGAAAGCATGTTATTATCTATTTGTCCAAACCTGTGATGTACACGTGATGTACTCTGCGTACAAGTTAAATAATCAGAGTGACAATACACAGCCTTGACACACTCTTTTCCCAA
Source organism: Madoqua kirkii (assembly GCA_006408675.1). Classification (NCBI taxonomy): domain Eukaryota; kingdom Metazoa; phylum Chordata; class Mammalia; order Artiodactyla; family Bovidae; genus Madoqua; species Madoqua kirkii. Next base: position 18,725 of record SJYC01146156.1, on the reverse strand, counting down.
TTTTGAACCAGTGCATTGTTCCAAGTCCAGTTCTAAATGTTGCTTCTTGACCTGCATACAGATTTCTCAGGAAACAGGTAAGGTGTCTGGTCTTCCCATCTCTTTAGAGTTTTCCAGTTTGTGTGATCCACACAGTCAAAGGTTTTGTTTGTTTGTTTGTTTGTTTGTTTAATTTATCCTTATCTTAATTAGAAAACTAATAAAAATATAATGCCTTTATAAGCACACAGATGTATCACATTTCCAAGAGTGAAAAGACAAGCTCCATTGGCAAGACACCAAAATGAACATCTTTTCTATTATTATTTTCTTTGAATAATAAAAATCAGTTTTTAATTCACTGGGAAGACTCCTGAAAATAAAAATAATATTTTGAAAACAACATACTCAAATCAACACATTGTCTGGTTTTGATTTACCCATTGGTAGGTAAAGACTTTCCTTAGAGGCCAATATTTTACTTTGTTCATTTCTTAGGAATCTTCTAACAGTTGAAATTTCCTTATTTTTGTAGTCTGAACAATAAAAACAATATTTTCCAGGATTATTTACGAATTGATTTCAGCAGAGGTGACCAGCTACAAGTCACTACAATCTTTGATAGAAGGAGGAGCTATCTGAAGGTCATAAATTTGGCAAAAATTACGAATATTAGCATATAGGTTTCAGTGCCTAAATTTGCATATCACATAACCATGGTATTAAATTTGAGAGAAATCTCAGTAATCATGGACATTTATTCCCTTTGCAGATGAAAAAATATGGACGAGATGAACCCAGATATCATGCATTATAAGTCAAAGAGCAATAATGCATTTTCATTTTTCTTGGTATAATATGTATATCTCCATAGTTTAATATATCATTTCCATTACTTTTTATAAAATATGTGATTTTATCAATATGATATTTTTTAATTTGAGTTTATTTCAGTTATATAAATGCTTTTTAAACCTAAACCACAAAACATAAGAGATAAATCTTGTCAAGCAACTTTTTCATTGTATATCAAAAATACTTTAGTATTCATTGTAGGGGATGAGAAATGCTGGACTGGAAGAAACACAAGCTGGAATGAAGATTGCCGGGAGAAATCTCAATAACCTCAGATATGCAGATGACACCACTCTTATGGCAGAAAGTGAAGAGCTAAAAAGCCCCTTGATGAAAGTGAAAAAGGAGAGTGAAAAAGTTGGCCTAAAGCTCACCATTCAGAAAACGAAGATCATGGCATACGGTCCCATCACTTCATGGGAAATAGATGGGGAAACAGTGGAAACAGTGTCAAACTTTATTTTGGAGGGCTCCAAAATCACTGCAGATGGTGACTGCAGCCATGAAATTAGAAGACGCTTACTCCTTGGAAGAAAAGTTATGACCAACCTAGATACCATATACAAAAGCAGAGACATTACTTTGCCGACTAAGGTCCATCTAGTCAAGGCGATGGTTTTTCCTGTGGTCATGCATGGATGTGAGAGTTGGACTGTGAAGAAGGCTGAGCACTGAAGAATTGATGCTTTTGAACTGTGGTGTTGGAGAAGACTCTTGAGAGTCCCTTGGACTGCAAGGAGATCCAACCAGTCCATTCTGAAGGAGATCAGCCCTAGGATTTCTTTGGAAGGAATGGTGCTAAAGCTGAAACTCCAGTACTTTGGCCACCTCATGCAAAGGACTGACTCATTGGAAAAGACTCTGATGCTGGGAGGGATTGGGGGCAGGAGGAGAAGGGGACGATCGATAATGAGATGGCTGGATGGCATCACGGACTTGATGGACATGAGTCTGAGTGAACTCCAGGAGATGGTGATGGGCAAGGAGGCCTGGCGCGCTGTGATTCATGGGGTCACAAAGAGTCGGACACGACTGAGCGACTGAACTGAACTGAGGGGATGACAATGTGCCAGCAATGAGTTTGGTCAGTTAAAACATTCAAGGAGCAGAATCATTTTCATGAAGCCACCACAGCACATTTAATGCATGGTGCTAATTACTGAACTCAAAGTGATTATACTATTTTTCAACAGGTCTCATAATTAAGAAAGTTTGAATTCCTGTTTTAAGTCTTTTTCTAAGTAAAATGGGATTCTTGGAGGAAAGCCATTATTTAAAGAGACACATAATGCCAGTCCTATATTATGGTTGAATTCCTTAACACCTGCAGGTCCCAACAGACAATTCAAACTAGATCCAAACTGTCCACATGACAAGGTACAATGGATGATTATATATTGCAAGTCATTGAAGACCCTGAAAATACCAAAAATCTATCTCAAAACAGAAATGTATCCAAATTAGTTTTAAGATAGTATCAAATCATCTGAATGATCTGTCTGTCAATATTTTTTTTTTTTTTTGAGAAAGGTAAAATGCTCACTGCAGCTCTGGTTTAAACCCAGGTGCCATGATAGTTCAGATCTGATTACTATAGAATTTTATATTTCAGCCAGCAAAATAACACTACTTTTCTGCCACAGCTGAGTAAAAGAGCACAACAGATGCTCAGGACAAAAATTTAAACCTCATCTCATGACAATGATAATTACCTATTTTTTCCTTTCCCCCTGTCTTGATGTATTCAAAATATTGACTTATTTTTCACTTCATTCCTCTTCATTTCTACAAATCTCTATTATGTGCCTACTCTCTGCAAATCCCAGCATGAGCTGTGGGGCTAATAAGATAGCAGGATGCAGAGTGTCTTTCTGAATCTTGTTTTCAATCCACGAATACCTCTCAACTGAATTTATATTCATATATTACAAATGTAGGGTTGTGATTTTTACAATTATTATTCTAATAAAATGGAAAGAACTGGCAAGTGTAACAAATCCATTTATTTCCCTCCCTCCTCATGCCACAACCACCATTCAGACAACTACCAGTTATTGTCTGGGTTGCTCCTGAAATCTTCCTAAAAGCTCCTGTCACCAAGATCTGTTGTTACCCAGGTCGCCCGTAATCTTTGTGTGTCAAACCTATAGCCATCGTTCTCCGCTAGGGCGTTCTGGCTGCTCTCATGCATGCTCAGTTGCTTCAGCTGTGTCCAGCTCTTTGTGACCCTGTGAAACCATAGCCCATCAGGCTGGTCCATGTGGATTCTTCAGACAAGAATATTGGAGTGGGTTGCCATGTCCTCTTGCAGAAGATCTGACCCAGCTATCAAACTTGAGTCTTTTATATCTCTTGCATTAAGCAGATGGGTTCTTTATCACTAGGATCACCTGGGAAACCCTCAGAATAAGACAAATAATTCCTTAGAGGTCAACAAGGCACATATATGTCTATAAAGTATTCTTTCTATAAAGAATTCCCTCAAAACTCCTCTGTTTAACTTCCAGCCTTACAGAAATATTTATATTTTCTTGGACTGGGGACTTTATGGGGGGTCATGTTCTCTTCCTTCTTCTAAAACTTATCTCTCCCTCAGGTTTTAAATTCCATATGATTCCCTCAAAAAAGGAAGCCTTTCTTGCTCATAGATCTGGGGATAGAAGCCTCTTAAGGTGCTTTCCTTTGTCTGTTCATTCAAAAAGCCTTTTGCTAAAGAGCTGCTCTGTGCCAGGCCTACTTCTAGGAGCTAGGAACAAACAAAATCATGGAACAAAGAAACACCAACCAAAAATCCCTGCCTCCACGGCACTTACTTTCAAGCTGAAGGAGCCAGACGTTTAACAAAGTAATGAATAAATTCATTATGAATACAGTACACCAGGAGGTATTAAACAGAAAAAACTGGAGCAGGGAAAGGGCAGGGGACACACTCTGATGGGTGGGGAGATTGCAATTTTAAACAGAGAGCCTGTTGCTAGCTTCCTTGAGGAAACGGCATCTAAATAAAGACCACAGAAGGCAGCAGGCTTAGGTTTGCAGATATGAAGGGGAGAACTGTCCAGAAGAAGGAAGATTCAGTGCTGAAGGGGGAAAGTCTCCTGTGCTTAAGAATGGGTAGAAAGGCCACCATAAGTGAAGCAGAAGGAGCAAGGAAAGAGCCCAGAAGAGGAAGGCAGGGTGTGTACAGCCACATGAGCCAAAGGGATGCATCTAGCTTTTATTCCAGTGGCAGAGATGGCCACAGAGTGGCCTGGAGAAGAACAGAGGTGAAACAGGAGGGAAGGGGCAGGCACAACATTTGAAAGAACAACATAGCCCCAGGATATGACACGATTAGAACTAACTGGATCCAAGATGGTAGATGAGTCAACTTCCTAGACCTTGAGCCTCAGTATACATACTCACTGTAACACATCAGGAAGCTAAGTGGCATAACCTGAGGGGCCATGACAATTCCAAGGCTGACAATCAAAGATCAAAAAATGGGTGGAGCCCAATTCCTGGAAATTCCCACCCCTTCTCCAAAAATATCTAGAATACTTCTCCCACTCATAGCCAATGAAATTACCTGCCTCTATAAACACTGACAACCCCAGACCTTGGGACCATCCTCATCTTTTGAGATGGCCCACAATCTGTCTGTGGAGTGTGTTTCTCACTACATAAATCCACTTCTTACCTATCACATTGTCTCTCACTCTCTCACTGAACTCTTTCTGAGCTGAGACATCAAGAATCTGAGCTTCATTAAGTCTTGAGACCAGGTGAGATCTCAGTTAAAAGACTAAGGGTTCAAGTCTCAGTCTGAGTTACACAGTGTCAGCAGCAAAATACAATTTAAGTTTTAAAAAGACCACAAGCCTGGAAGATAGAAGGACAAATGTAGAGCAAGGGAATCCAGCCTGGGAAATCATTGCAGTATCCCCAGCTGCAAGGCCACGGTGGCTGGATGTAAGGGGATGCAGAAGAAGCAGGATGTGCTGATGAATAGGTTGTGGGCTACAGGGTGAGAGAGAAGTCAAGTCCTTGGTTGAAAGGATAACTGTGAAGAAAGTGTTGCTATCAACTGACAGTGGGAGACTATTACAGGAATAACTTTTCAAGTACTGAAGAGGCAGCAGGTGTAGAAATCAGACGTTTTCGAGTGTGTTGATTTCCACACATTAGTAAAATATTTTCCTCCAAAGTTATAAGGTCATTGCTGGTTTCTAGCCTGAAGACAAATGACACCATGAAGACTAGAAGTTTGTCTTCTCTGAGACCTGTAACAGTGCCCACTTGCAAAGTAAAAACTCAGTAAATGTATATTGAATTGATGAATGATCATTGAACATAAGCAAATTAGTGAAAGAGAATCAGATTTAAAATCTCAGTGCCACAACTCTAGAGTTACTTTTTCGTACAGGATATAAAAATGAAGAAATTTAACATTCATAATTAATATTTGGTGTTTATTAAAATCTGTGAAATATTGACAATTTAAGATTTTACTTGTATTGACTGGGTAAGATTGATTTTACTTAGGAAACTATAGTAGCTGCATTAACTTTCAAGGAAGACTAAAACTGTAAAATAATCATTAATTTAATAGTCCCACAACTCAATATAAATTATGTAATTTCCAATGCCTAACCACAGAGAGAATTTGATGCAGTGAACTATATTTTTATAAGTTTTCATGCCTATAGCATAAGTTTTTATTGTAATATAATAAAACATGATTTAAATGATCAGGAAAAGCATCTGGTACAGTCAATGATCCGAAAGAAAATGTGGAAAGAAAGAAAACACTAGCAATTACTTTCACTCTCTTTTCTTGAACAGATCATACATGCCACCTGTTTATATTAGGAAACTATATTGTTCCCTATCTAGATTTTGTTCCTTTCTTCTGCCCATGAGAAAGATCATCTGAGAAACAATCATGAAAGTCCTGCCTTACTCTTTCACATCTGTCGACAACTGAAGAGCTTGATCCCTTGGCACTGTACCCCTCCCAAATTCCGTGGATCACTCATGCTATTTCATCAATCTGGTTCTTCTTCCCAAGCATCCTCCTCCAATTTTTCCTGCTCAACCATGCTCTGCTCAAGCATTCCACCTCTGGAAAGCCTTCTTTACTATCCTACCTACCATACTCTCCTAATCAAGTGTAGGAGCTGCCATATTTTACATGCATTGCTCTGTATTATATAATATTTGCTTATTGACATGTTTGCATCCACCATTGACTGTGGATTAGCAATGGCAAGGGTCATTTTTTAAAAATTACCTTCAGTTCCCAGCTCTGTAGTACATGAGCAATCCATGCCCATGTTATGATGAATTCCCAGCCAAAGGCACATCCTCCACATGGATTTTCAGTACTTTTTATCAAGATTCAAAGGCCATATAAGATATATCTCCTATTGGCACCTATGTTTCCAAAGCTATGCTAAATATTGATAAGTCTTTGTAAATGTTGTTTTATTTTTGAGCCTAGGCTCAAACAGTGACTCAGAGCCTACTTGTTCTTGTTGTTTTGGGGCATGAAGTAGAGAAGAACAGCTTTACTGCTTTGTGAGGCAAAAGGGGACATAGCAAGCCCATGCCTTGAAAAACTGTGTGTCCCAATAAGGAGTTTTACAGCAATGGTACAAAGGTGGAGTTTCTGATAAGGATCAGGGTATGTGAAGCATCTTCATTCCTTTAATCTGGATTCATGACCTTCCCTGAGTTCCAAAGTTCAGTACAGTTCAGGTACTCAGTCGTGTCCGACTCTTTGTGACCCCATGAATCGCAGCATACGAGGCCTCCCTGTCCATCACCAACACGCAGAGTTCACTCAGACTCACGTCCATCAAGTCCGTGACACCATCCAGCCATCTCATCCTCGGTCGTCCCCTTCTCCTCCTGCCTCCAATACCTCCCAGTATCAGAGTCTTTTCCGATGCGTCAATTCTTCACATGAGGTGGCCAAAGTACTGGAGTTTCAGCTTTAGCATCATTCCTTCCAAAGAAATCCCAGGGTTGATCTCCTTCAGAATGGACTGGTTGGATCTCCTTGCATCCCAAGGGACTCTCAAGAGTGTTCTCCAACACCACAGTTCAAAAGCATCAATTCTTCAGTGCTCAGCTTTCTTCATAGTCCAACTCTCACATCCATACATGACCACAGGAAAAGCCATAGCCTTGACTAGACGGACCTTAGTTGGCAAAGTAATGTCTCTGCTTTTTAATATGCTATCTAGATTAGTCATAATTTTCTTTCCAAGGAATAATCGTCTTTTAATTTCATGGCTGCAGTCACCATCTGCAGTGATTCTGGAGGCCCCCAAAATAAAAAGTCTGACATTGTTTCCACTGTTTCCCCATCTATTTCCCATGAAGTGATGGGACCAGATGCCATGATCTTCATTTTCTGAATATTGAGCTTTAGGCCAACTTTTTCACTCTCCTCTTTCACTTTCATCAAGAGGCTTTTTAATTCCTCTTCACTTTCTGCCATAAGGGTGGTGGCCTCTGCATATCTGAGGTGATTATTTCTCCCAACAATCTTGATTCCAGTTTGTGCTTCATCCAGCCCATCGTTTCTCATGATGTACTCTGCATAGAAGTTAAGTAAGCAGGATGACAATATACAGCCTTGACGTACTTTTTTTCCTATTTGGAACCAGTCTGTTGTTCCATGTCCAGTTCTAACTGCTGCTTCCTGACCTGCATACAAATTTCTCAAAAGGCAGGTTAGGTGGTCTGGTATTCCCATCTCTTTCAGAATTTTCCACAGTCTATTGTGATCCACATAGTCGAAGGCTTTGGCATAGTCAATAAAGCAGAAATAGATGTGTTTCTGAAACTCTCTTGCTTTTTTCATTGTCCAATGGTTGTTGACAATTTAATCTCTGATTCCTCTGCCTTTTCTAAAATCAGTTTGAACATCTTGAAGCTCATGGTTCATGTATTGCTGAAGCCTGACTTGGAGAATTTTGAGCATTACTTTTCTAGCATGTGAGATGAATGCAATTGTGGGGAAGTTTGAACATTCTTTGGCATTGCCTTTCTTTGGAATTCGAATGAAAACGGACTTTTTCCAGTCTTGTGGCCACTGCTGAGTTTTCCAAATTTGCTGGCACATTGAGTGCAACACTTTCACAGCATCATCTTTCAGGATTTGAAACAGCTCCACTGGAATTCCATCACCTCCACTAGCTTTGTTCATAGTGATGCTTTCTAAGGCCCACTTGACTTCACATTCCAGGATGTCTGGCTCTAGTTGAGTGATCACATCCTCATGATTATCTGGGTCTTGAAGATCTTTTTTGTACAGTTCTTCTGTGTATTTTTGCCACCTCTTCTTAATGTATTCTGCTTCTGTTAAGAGTGCAGAATTTTCACAGGATCATCTTTTAGGTTTAGAAATAGCTCAACTGGAATTCCATCATCTCCGCTAACTTTGTTTGTAATGATGCTTTCTAAGGCCCACTTGACTTCACATACCAGGATGTCTGGCTCTAGCTGAGTGATTGAACCATCATGATTATCTTTGTCGTGAAGCTCTTTTTTTTTTTTTTTTGTACAGTTCTTCTAGGTATCCTCGCTACCTCTTCTTAATATCTTCTGCTTCTGTTAGGTCCATACCAATACCTTAGGCTAAAAGAAAGGTCCTTTAATCTCTCTTGAGAAAACTCTGGGAGTTGGTGATGAACAGGGAAGCCTGACTGGTGTAGTCCGTGGAGTTGCAAAGAGTCAGACACGACTGAGGAACCGAACTGAACTGAATTGAATGTAATAATTAATATTTATAATATTATTTTGAAGTGGGTTAACATTTTTTTAATGAGGAATAAATTATAGGGTTCTTTAGAGAAGATATTTCTTTGACTGATTTAATAATTTTAACATCTCTTCACAAGCAAAAGAAATAGAAACTACTTCATAGATGGGGTAAACAATTAATTTTGTTTGCTCTAAAGTATCACTAGTTGTTATGGTGTATATGCATAGCATCATAGTGTATAGTATATGCAATTGTTTACATTAGCTGCACATCACAAGAAATTCTGAGCAAATGCAAGATTCCACCATATTATAAACAATGTAAAAGGCAAAATAATATTGCTGCAAACACAAAGAAACAAAAGGAAATGGCAGAACAGGTGCGTGGTGTTGTACATATATTTGCACATATTTAGGGAGCATGCAGCTTTAATTTGGAGGAAGTATTCAAACTTGTGGAATATTACTGATACATCAGTGAACATAAGAACTAAAAATATGCCACAGGAAATGTATTTTTTCCCTCCAAAGTTTTAATTTGTAAATTAACTTTACATTAAAACTGTTAAAGTGTTATTAAGATATGATTAGTTTGACCTAGCCTCCTATCCTGTTGCGTTATCTTGCAACTAGTTGTAGAAAGACACACCAGCAGTGCCAGAGTGTAATTGTGTGTCCATATGAAACAAGCATACAATGATGATACCAAATTCTCCATGTGATTAATAGGAAAACTCTCCTGAGGGTCTCTGTTGCTTACCATACTACACTCAGGAAGAGAGAAACTATTCTTAGGTACCAGGAAAGAGAACGAGTGGGATGTTTTCTATTTTATTATAAAATACTTCTCCTAGGCAAAAAAAAAAAAAAAAAAGCCAGTAAAGATAAGCCAGTGTTGTCAAAATGTTAAAGTTACAAGCTTTCCTCCAAGTACTACTTTAGTTTATATATCTAGCTACAAAAGTTGGTAGAACTTTTTATCTTTTTTAGATTGTTTTAGTTTTACTTGATAGTTGGAAGACTCTGAAGGAATGTGCTGTGAAGACATCTGGCTTAAAGCTCAACATTCAGAAAACAAAGATCATGGCATCTGGTCCCATCACTTCATGGCAGATATATGGGAAAACAGTGGAAACAGTGTCAGACTTTATTTTTGGGGGCTCCAAAATCACTGCAGATGGTGACTGCAGCCATGAAATTAAAATACGCTTACTCCTTGGAAGGAAAGTTATGACCAAACTAGACAACATATTAAAAATCTGAGACATTATTTTGCCAACAAAGGTCCATCTAGTCAAGGTTATGGTTTTTCCAGTGGTCATGTATGGATGTGAGTTGGACTGTGAAGAAAGCTGAAGGCTGAAGAATTGATGCTTTTGAATGTGGTGTTGGAGAAGACTCTTGAGAAAAAAAAAAAAAAAAAAAAGCCAGTAAAGATAAGCCAGTGTTGTCAAAATGTTAAAGTTACAAGCTTTCCTCCAAGTACTACTTTAGTTTATATATCTAGCTACAAAAGTTGGTAGAACTTTTTATCTTTTTTAGATTGTTTTAGTTTTACTTGATAGTTGGAAGACTCTGAAGGAATGTGCTGTGAAGACATCTGGCTTAAAGCTCAACATTCAGAAAACAAAGATCATGGCATCTGGTCCCATCACTTCATGGCAGATATATGGGAAAACAGTGGAAACAGTGTCAGACTTTATTTTTGGGGGCTCCAAAATCACTGCAGATGGTGACTGCAGCCATGAAATTAAAATACGCTTACTCCTTGGAAGGAAAGTTATGACCAAACTAGACAACATATTAAAAATCTGAGACATTATTTTGCCAACAAAGGTCCATCTAGTCAAGGTTATGGTTTTTCCAGTGGTCATGTATGGATGTGAGTTGGACTGTGAAGAAAGCTGAAGGCTGAAGAATTGATGCTTTTGAATGTGGTGTTGGAGAAGACTCTTGAGAATCCCTTGGACTGCAAGGAGATCCAATGAGTCCATCCTAAGGGAGATCAGTCCAGGGTGTTCATTGGAAGGACTGATCTTAAAGCTGAAACTCCAGTACTTTGACCACCTGATGCAAAGAGCTGACTCATTTGAAAAGACCCTGATGCTGAGAAAGACTGAGAGTAGGAAGAGAAAGGGTCAACAGAGGATGAGATGGTCGGATGGCATCACAGACTCCATGGACGTGAGTTTGGGTGAACTCTGGCAGTTGGTATGGACAGGGAGGCCTGGAATGCTGTGGTTCATGAGGTCACAAAGAGTCAGACGTGACTGAGTGACTGAATGGAACTGAATTTTGGCTAGCAGGTAGTCTTATGGTTATTTCTCACAAAGACTGTTTATTAAAGCTTGACTATCTCAGCTGTAATTGTCATTAGGGTCTCTACAATCCAGATACATTGTGTGTGTGTATATATACATACTTCTAAAAGGTAGTTTTATTTTAGAATAACTTTAGATTTATAGAAAAGTTGTAAAAATTGTGTAGAGCACCCCCCATCCCACATTCGATTTCCCTTCTTGTTATCATTTTTCATTACTATGGTACATACACCACAATTAGGGAGCTGACATTGGTACATCACCTTTAACTAAACACCACTATTTATTTTTATTTCACTAGTTTTCCCCTAATGTACTTTTTCCATTCCAGAATACTATACAGAAAACATCATTATATGTATTCAGGATGTGTCTTTGGTCTCCTCTGGTCTATGACAGCTTATCAAACTTTCCTTGTTTTTAAGTGTTGCTCAAGTAGTTTTGTAACACAATGCTCAATAAAAGTCTATATATTTTTTGTCTCATGTTATATTGAAATAAGCAGGATCCTATGGTCCTTGCCACCCACCCTATGTCCTCTGCCTGCTTTTTGTCTGTGGAAAAATTTCACCAAAGTTTTAATAGGAGAAGTTAACTACATGATGAAAAGACTATACTGATGACACTATACTAGCTGCCATAGTTCCAAGAATTGGCCTCAAGGAGGTGGGAACAAATCAGCTCTGGAAATGAAGAATAACCGTACCTAAAACAACCAAGATGATGTTGGTCAGACTACCAATGACCAATTTCAAGATGACTGTCAGAACTGACTATGCTATTTCTGCCTGGAGCCCCCCTCCATCAGACTATAAAAGCTCATACCCATTGACTGACAAAGGAGGAAGATGGTCTTTGGACAGATGTCCTACAACACCTCCACCCCCTCTCCAGTTTCGGCATTTGAGATAAAGCAAACTTTCCTTTCCACCTGGCCTCTTTATTGGTTTTTGAGTAGCAAGCAGACAGACCTCACCTTTCAGGAACAATATGACTAGATCACAGGTTTTGATGAGAAAGACCAGAAAGAAAAAGTGTCCTTCTCACACATCATATCAAGGTCACATTCTATCAACATGACCTGTCAATCATGAAGTGAACACTGATCTCGAGGCTCAAGCAGTGTTTGTTGGTTTCTCTACTGTAATCCCTCCCACATTCCATACTTTATTCTTCGGAAGCAAGTATTTAAGAACAACTCTTGCTCAAGGCATGGTGAGTTATTTAGTCTACCTCCTTGAGGGGGAGAAGCTACATAAATTCTTTGGGATATTTTTGTATGGGAGATTTGGGTCTTCTCTTTTTGTTTAGTAGTTATTAAGCCATGTCCAACACTTTTATGACCTCGAGAACTGTAGCCTGCCAGGCTCCTCTGTCCCTGGGATTTCACAGGCAAGAATACTAAAATGAGTTACCATTTCCTTCTCCAGGGGATCTTTCCAATTCAGGGATTTAAACTGAATCTTCTCCATTGGCAGGTGGATTCTTTACCACTGAGCCATCAGGGAACTACTTATACACTAAATTATTATCTTATGCGTTTATATCATCATTTACTCATTGGTATTTATTTTATACTCACCAGGACTAGACAGTGAGTACAAAATACTCAGATTACTTAATGCAATACTATATTACCTATTTGGTTGCTCAATTTGTCCCAACTTTGCACACTGGGTGAGCTTTCAGCTTCCTTGTGCCTTTGACAGGTATCTTTTAACCAGGTATCTTTTTAACCAACTTACAAAAGGTCCTTTGACTGAAGATTCTTATAAATGGAAAGTAAGATAATTAACTGAAAGTGACTAAGTTCACAAGTTAATAATATTTGATCTCAGAGTAAGTACAAATTTGTGTCCATGTGAGAACGTGGGTGTGTATTACAAAGCCACAAGCCTTTTGTGGCAGAGCAAAGTGGACAACTTAATCCTGATTCATCTTTTCTTCTTTTTACCATAGTACTGTTCATTGTTTGGATACCTATCAGTGATGCTTCATGATACCCAAGTTTTTGTATGAATTTGGTGGACATCTTTATTCTCTATCTGTAAATGCACAAAGCACAAACTTGAACATTAATACCAGCTAATCCCAAAGGAAACCAACCCTGAATATTAATTGGAAGGACTGATGTGAAGCTGAAGCTCCAATACTTTGGCCACCTGATGCAAAGAGCTGACTCATTGGAAAGACCCTGATGCTGGGATGCATTGGAAAAGACGCTGATGCAGGAGAAAAAGCGAGCAACAGAGGATGAGATGGTTGGATGGTATCAATGACTCAATGGACATGAGTTTGAACAAACTCCAGTAGAGGAGGGCAGAGGAGTCTAGCATGCTGCAGTCCACGGGGTTGCAAAAGTTAAACATGATTTCTTGATTGAACAACAACAAAAACTCCTGCTTCCACTGCCAGACTCTGTATACCTGTGGAGATTGAATGCAACTGCCAATCAAATTTTGACAGTTTGCTTCTGCCATGTAGAATCTTCTCTTTGGCCAATTGCATGCAAATTTTTAGTCTTTGTCCTGACTCTGCTACTCAGGAAGGGAAAAGTTTTATAGATCTTGGTATTTAAGCTAAAAAGAGCTATTTTCAGAGTGATCAGATGTGTGAGTTGTTTTTTTTTTTTTTTTTCCACTAGTGGTAGTTAAGGACTGTCTGATACATTTTATTTCGGAATTTGAAGCATCCTTCACAGGCTGAGCAACTGAGGTTTTGCTGTACTGAATCATGCGCAACTAGACCACAGTGGTGAAAAGCATGAAAGCAGAATCACATACATAAGGTGCAACAGAGAGGAAAGGTTCCCACCTTTGTTAGATACCTTTGTAGGTTAGGATACAACCTCACATCTGTAGGAACTCTGCGGACTCCAGATTGAGTTGATGCTGAAGTGATTTGCTTATTTCTTTGTTCTTTGAACCTTGGAATGAACATTCAAAGTGAATGTTTCCTGGAGTGTGTCTTTTATCCTGAGTAAACAATGGTAAAACTCAAACCCCAAAACTGAATCCTGATTTATACATTAAAATATGATTATGAACTTATAGCACTTTTTCTTTAACTCACAGTATTCAAGCTGTTAAAGTGTTTTGCATGGTTTTGTTTTGGCATTGCTGGTTAGCAAAGAAGGAAGTGAAACTCTGTAAGTTGCTTTTATCCCAAGTGCTTGGAAATTGGTCCTGAGGAATAAAAGCAGGCAGGTAACTCAATCTAATCTGCTTGTCAACATACTGGACCTCAGTGCAAAGAGCATGGTACTTCCCACTGGGAAGGTCATTATCCATGGTATATTTTTTACAGGATATACCTGTCTAAAGATTTTTCACAATAAATGACCTCAGAATCTATGGAATTTTAAGAAATGGCTTCCTGGAAAACATAAGCGTGAGTCAGAAGAAGTTTAAAAATGAAATTCCCAATGGTGTTAGGAAAACACACAAAACTTCATGTGGTTTTGGGATCTATTATTTGGGTGGGGTCAGAGAGCATCTATCTAGTGATAGAAGAACGAAGCTGGATATCCACATTGTTATTACAGACATCTTCCTGCTTGAAATGAACCTCCTGGTGCCATATTCTTTACTGGAAGATATTTCAAAATTACTCTAAAAATTGAGGTTTATACTCCCAGGGTGGTTAAAGCTTTTGTTTCTGTTCATAAAAATGCTTTCTTAAAAAGCTATCTTACACTTAGTGACATAACTCATCAAACTCCATAGCATGCAATGGGGCCATATTTCACTGGTCTTTTGATCTGCCTCATACTATTTCCTTCATACTATTTGCTTCTCTTTTGCTAATGTGCTCTTCCTTTAGTTGTTTCTTCCACTAAATACTCATATTTTTCAACTATAGAGCAGACACAATTTATTTGCATTTCACACAATTTCAAAGCCAAGTTTTAAGAAATATATTGTTAAGATTATAAAATATGTCTCAGCAAAATGTTTATTTAGGTACTTTTGTTATGAAGTGATTGAAAAAATGTTTGAATTTTTGTTCATCATCTGCTTGAAATTTTTCCTTAACACCATTAACAGATTATTTAACATTAATATTTACTTGTCCCATCAGTTTGACCAGAGTGAATTCATGAGTAGCCACACACTGAATTAGGATTTTCACACAAGCTGGAATCAAGATTGCTGGGAGAAATATCAATAACCTCAGATATAAAGAGGACACCACCCTTATGGGAGAAAGTGAAAGACGTGAATCTGAGTGAACTCTGGGAGTTGGTGATGGACAGGGAAGCCTGGCATGCTGCCATTCATGGAGTCGCAAAGAGTCAGACACGACTGAGCAACTGAACTGAACTGAACTGAACCTAGGGGTTTGCTAAGCAGAACATAGAAACAAAGGCCACATACAACTTCTGATCTTCACTCTTTTTAAGATAAGTTCTCTATAGCTGTATAAACCAGGAACAGGAGAAAATGTTTTGGAAAGGTGGATATGGCTCAATTTGAAGACCTTTTTTCTAGAGCCAATAGGTTTTTAAGAAAAAGAGTTACACTGGCCTCTTGTATCCTAGGGCTTCACATCTGTGGAATCAATCTATGGTGGATTGAAAATACTAAAAATAAAAGATGAAACAAAACACCCAGAAAGCTCCAAAAAGCAAAACTTGAATATACCTCATGCCAGCAACTTTCTACGCAGCATTTACATTGTATTTACCACTATTTACATAACATCCACACTGTAGTAAGTATAATAAATAATCTAGAGATGATGGGGTGACCCAGAGGGGTGGTACAGGGAGGGAGGTGGGTGGGGACATCTGTGGAATCAATCTATGGTGGATTGAAAATACTAAAAATAAAAGATGAAACAAAACACCCAGAAAGCTCCAAAAAGCAAAACTTGAATATACCTCATGCCAGCAACTTTCTACGCAGCATTTACATTGTATTTACCACTATTTACATAACATCCACACTGTAGTAAGTATAATAAATAATCTAGAGATGATGGGGTGACCCAGAGGGGTGGTACAGGGAGGGAGGTGGGTGGGGGCTTCAGGATGGGGAACTCATGTACACCCGTGGCAGATTCATGTTGATGTATGGCAAAACCAATACAATATTGTAAAGTAATCAGCCTCCAATTAAAATAAATAAATTTATATTAAAAAATAAAATAATGGTTATGTAGCAATACAAACAATACAAGCTATAAAATAAATAAATTTAAATTTGAAAAAAATGTAAAAAATAAAGTATATAGAAGGAAGTGCATAGGTTATATGCAGGGAGACTAGCACATTTGTAGAATTTGACATCTGGAGAGATTCTTGTAACCAGTCCCCCATGGATGTTGAAGGTGGACTCTATTTGATTTTCTCCAAGGTAAATAATGTATGTTCAGGGTAAGGTCTGGATTTGTCAGAAGTGCTCCATCAATGGGGAGGTGAGGATAGAGGCATTTTGTCATGGGTTACAAGGGATGACAAATACTTCAACCAGAAAAACAGTACCAAGAATCCACAGGAGATAATAAATATATTGATGCAAATTTAAGAATAAAACCAAGCAGGCTTTAGATGGTAGTATGAGAAAAAGGGAGACTTCAAACATGCTGAGGGTTTTAGAACTTGTATCTTTATTTTAAATGCATATGATTTTCTTAAGTACATTTGTGTCTTTATTTTTAAAGCATATGATTTTCTTAAGTACATTTGTGTCTTTATTTTTGATGAATATGATTTTCTTAATTACACTGACCTTACTTAAAAAGGAAAAAAAAGTGAAAACACCTCCCTTCACTGTCGCACAGATAAAGTTTCAGTTATGCAGAATGAGTAAGTTCTAGAGATCTGTTGTACAGCATGGAACTCATAGTTAGTATTGTATTGTGCATTTAACATTTTTTAGGAGGATAGATCTCATATTAAGCATCCTACCATCACAACAAAAACATACAAATGTGTGTCCAGTCCACAGTGATCACTCTGGGAGGCTCTGCTTGTGACACACAATTGACAGGAGCTCTTAGCACGTGGCCTTCAATGTCAGTTTATGCAAATACCTTACTTGCAGTAGCTAATTAATTTGTTAATATCTTGATTTGCCAATTGACTGACTGGTGATTTAAGTTGATGAGACTGTTTATAATTAATGGAGAACTTGATTGCTATTAACATCATGTATCTTATTAAACGCGGCTTATGATAAACTGCAGGAAGAGAAGCCAGACAGGAGCTGATAGAACTTCGCCTATCTGACAAAATATAATGTAACTCCTCTATTTTTCATGTATCCCTTCTTTATCTTTCCTGCCCTGCTCCATCCCAGTCTCGGTTCCCCCTCTCCCGTGACATCCTTCTGCCTTTGATAATAGTAAAACCCTTGTTCTTATTCTGTCTCTTACAGAGAAGCACATTCTTTTTGGTTTTAAATGATGTAGGAGCTCTTTGTTTTACTAGCAACTCATTACAGCTTATTATGAAGGGCTACATTACTGACAGTTCTGAAAAGTATAGTACTTGCTAACTCTAAAAATATAATCCTTTCAGTTCAGGTATTTTATTCTTTCAACAATAATGGAACTTCTTAAAATGAGGAGTACATCATTTAAAATGCAATATGTTCATAATTCTAATGGAAATTACAGCGTAAATAAATGTGATGACCTTGAACCTTTTTTCCTGAAATAGGCATTTGCTGACTTCTGTTCTTACTGTATTTCAACTTTGAGTCATCCATTGGGTCTGTAACAAAATACACTAAAATCACATATTTCAGATTAAACATACATTCACATTTAAAAGTGGTAAATAACGGTTTAAACTGGTACAGATGGTATTGCTAAATAAATTTAAAGCTCAAATACTAACATAGATAGTGAAAAATAGGCTAGCCAGAAATTCCAATTGCAAATATCTGGACTCCTATTAGGCATTTCCTGCACATTCAGAGCTCATCACAAAAATCCTCAATTAGCACCAGAGGACATTGTAAAAGGAAAAAAAGAGTGCCAGTGTGCACTTGGATGCAGATGCTGCTACCAAAGAAAGGGGTCATCACACGCCAGCCTACACAGACAGCAACCTTGTTTCATGAGAGAGATTTACATATTAAGAAAAGACTTGGGGTATTTGCAACACACTTTTCAGTATTCATTAAATGGATAAAATGCACTTATTCTTCCAGCCATCATTTCTTATGAATCTTATATTCAGCATGTTTGCATCATATTAAGTTCTAAAGGTCAGGAGGCTGCTTATTCCAATCAAATCTGGTAAAATACTGAATCTTCATATCTGACTCACACTAAAATTAATTTAAGATGTTAAAATTTCAAGCGTGTGTATTGGCAAGAGTGAATTGTTTCATTGCTCACACAAATAAGACATTAATTATTATAGAGGGCTATTTGTTATTACTGAGAATCACTTCCTCTTAATTTATACAAAAGGTTATTACATTTAATTACTGCCAACAAGAAAGGTGAAACTAATTGTTTACATATTTATAATGTTAGCTGCCCTTATCATGTTTTTCATTACATACTGTTTGAAGTATGTTTTGGTATTTTCCACTTTAATTTGTAGCAATTTGAATTTTATGAAAACTTACTTTTTATCTTTTTAAAGATCAATATCAGAACCACTTGAACATATAATTTAATAACTCATTTTATATTACAGGCTTGTGATATATTTTATTAGGTTCCTTTTATAAATAAAATATTACTATTGATAAATGAACAGAATCTAAATTAATCAGGTAGTAAAATAACAAATGGAATTAGCATTCACATATTGCAGCTTTTATAGAAATATTTTTAAAAGAAAATCTAGATTAG
>SJYC01146149.1:0-26478 GCA_006408675.1 Madoqua kirkii | reverse complement strand
CCTATCAGGAAGACAGAATATCATTCCTATAACATACATGAGGAGACGGGAGCTAAAAAGTGCTGATGGACTCATGGTTAGTCAGCAGAAGGATGAGGATTAGGATGAGATGCAGCTCCTAATGCCCTGCTCTTTTGTCTTTTCCTCTGCCCTGCAGCAGTCTCAGCTTCCCTCCACTTCATCCCCTACCTTGTCTCCACCAGAGTAACGAGCGAGCAGCCAGCGTCTGTGGAAGCCAGCATGAAAAAACTGCCTCCTGGAATGGAGTTGGTCCTTTCTTGGGTCCTGCTTGTGCAACTGAAATGGCATCCGTGGGTCTGCATATATGTGAGCTGCTGACTGATCCTCTCTACCACTCCCCAGTGGCTCTTCATTCTTTTCTTTTGCTTTCGGGTGCGCTGGGTCTTCGTTTGCTGTGGGCTTTCTTTCTCTGGCTGCGCTGCACAGGGGCTGCTCCTCATTGCTGTGCATGAGCTTCTCTGAGCAGCGGTTTCTCTTGCCATGAGTGCAGGCTGTAGGCGCTCAGGCTTCAGGAGTCGCGGCTGACAGGCTGAGTTGCTCCTCGGCATGTGGAATCTTCCAGGACCAGGCATTGACTCATGTCCCCTGCCCTGGCAGGCAGACTCCTACCCACTGTTTCAGCAGGGAAGTTCTCTCTCAGATCATTCTTGACTTTGGGCAGATTATCTTCCTCCCTCTTTTTTCCTGGATTATCTGAACAGACAAGGGGACAGTAAAATCCAGGAGCTCACAGAAACCTGGGAGACTCCATGAGGAGGTGGATGCTCACGGAACACAGGATTTATAAAGTAATCAACATTGCTTAGTTCTTTGTAGTTGACAGAGTGTGTTCACATGAGCAAAGATGCTTGTCGATTCCCCCTCCCTTTCAAGTCTGCCAGCTCTGATTTCCTGGAAAGGTCTGAATCACCAAAGCTTAGGATTGTTCTCTTCATTTTTAGGCTTAAGCTGAAAAGGACATAGAGAGGTCATCTGTCCCAGTGATTATCAAATTTTGGTCTGTGACAAGAGTTTTCACCAGTCTGAAATGAAATGAGAAAAGAAAGGGAAAGCATATTGAACTTTTTGGCCGGGAAGCAAAAATGTATTCAGTTTAAAGGATTTGGAGGGGGGCAGGAGATGTACTCAAATATTTATTCTGAGGCTATGGCTTGCTTATTCTTTTCAAGAACTGGTGATGAGAGTAGATGGTAGCTAGGCTTTTTAAATATCCTATTTGGCAGATTGAAAAATTGGCAGCTTTATAGTGGTTCCTTTAATTTCATTTTTTGAAATTTAACTAGTCCATGAAATAAAAAAGTCTTGCCTCCAGGCACGATCTTCTTCAGACAGATGAGACTCTGCCTCCCTGATAGGGGTTCTTTGGGGCAGATTTCTGAACACTTAGCTTCTGATCTTGTCCTCACTGCTCTTTCCCTCTGGGTTGTTGGGCCGTGATAAACTCAGATGGAGTCTCGGTTTCTTCATTTTTCCATTGTGGGCGGTTTCTGCCTCCAGGACAAGGTCACCAGCAGAGGAATGTATTCTCACTTCCTCCTCCCCTTTGTCCGAGAGTCTGAAACCCTCACTTCTCAAAGGGGTTCTGGGATCAGGCCTTGCTGGTTCCTATTCCTATAGTCATTTTTCGGAAATAATGGAAGTCATCTCCTTTGCTTGGAAAAGATGGAGAGGGTTTGTAGTTTCAACTATGGGAGCAGCATACGGTATATTTTACATTTGAAGTCTTGGTGTCCAGTGTTAGTCATTTGGAAACACCTTTTTAACTAGGTGGCCAAGAGGCAAGGGTTATTAAAAGGTCTTTCAGTTTTTGAAATGGTGGATATCAACTGGAGCTCCTCTAAATCTGGAGGCTCCTGGAGGCCTTAGACTGCTTGAGTCTTTTACCTTCTGTAGAGTCAGGCCTGAAATAGCAGCAAATATGTGGGAATTCCCGGGCAGCCCCAGCTGCCAGACTGAAACTCGTGGTTGGGTGTGCACATGTGTGCAGACTTGTAGGAGAGAAGACGTTTAGAGGATGATCAGTTTGAAATCACCCTGGAAAGTGAACTGGATGCTCTTTTTGAGATTTGTTCTGGGACCTTTCTTTCCTGAAAGCCCAGGAACCTTTTAGTAGGGTAGAATTTTCTGATTTTTCACCCTGATTTTATGTTCTGAAACAAGAAGCCTCCTAACCTAGGAAAGCAGTGTTTGGACTTAAGGTAGTTGAGCTTGGGAGTGTGGGCAGTAGACTCGCCCCAAGCTTCCGTGGGGAGGGGGGTGGACGTGGGACAAACTACTAAAGGCAAGCCGCAGGCTCGGAGCCGGAAGACCAAGCCTTGGGGCAAAATCCTCTCAAAAGTTTCTGGATGGTGGTGGGGCAGTAGGCCAGCCACCTAGGAACAGCACCACGGAAAAGCCTGAACCTGTGATGGATGGTAGACACCACAGCCTTATTCAAACCAATGGAGAGGGAAAGACAAGTGAGAAGGAGCAAAGTTCAGATGGGAGACCTCTGCACCTGCGGAGCTCCGGCTCAGGAGACCCCTCCACGGCCCCTCTGATGGCCCCGCCGACGTCTGGGGCCGTGGTTCTCTTAGCTCATCCCTGATCACCAGCAGTTTTGGCTTTCCCCAAGAGAGCTTTCATGAGGATTTTGTCCTAACTTTGGGTAGATCGGGACACAGAGTCAAGGAGCACAGTGAAATTCTTGGAGATTAGGATCTCTTCTGAGATTTTCAAGCCAAAGGTGAGCGCCGTTCAGCATGCCTTTTTCTGACTGCAAAGGTCAGCAAGATGTGACTGGAGCTTCGCAGACGTCCCCATCCTTGTCACAGTGAAGTGACAGAAAGCAGTGTCCAGGCTCCAGGCCACCCTTCCTTTCCACTGACTGCATGACCTTGGGCAATTCAGTCTCTCTCTGGGCCTCAGGTTTCTCACCTGTGAAGCAAGAGGGTTGAATTTGATTGCCACCACCCTCCTCAGCTCTGCACACACCAGTTCTTTGTTCAATGGCCCTATCACTCACAGAGTCTTCTGTTTTTCTCCGAGATGCAGGTCTGTTGGAAAAGTAGCTTGAGGTGGCAGGATAAGATGAGTTATTTTTGAGACAACGGACCCAGAGTCAGAACTGAGATACCCACTTGGACAATTGTGCATCGGGATAGGTTAAGTCCTTCACAGTCATCAGTAAGCCCCTGAAATGTACGGCTAGAGCCAAGGGACCCGCGAATAACAGTTGCCCAATATTGCTCACAGTTGTGGGCCAGGGTTCTCCACTATTTTAAAAGCCTCCTGGGGTCATGAAACAGCATTAGTGAAACATGCCAAACCTGTTCCCCTGTGTGTCAGATATCTGCTTCTCATCCAGAGTGTCCACCTTCATCCTTTCTCTCACACGCAGCATCTTTTCTTCCTTTAGCCCAATTCCCCATACTCTTTGGCTCTCTCTACCCCTTAGCGTTCCCCAAGTCTCTGTCACTCCTTCCCCTGAGGATGCCTCTAGGGAGGAGGTAGCAGAGATGGAACTACAGGGCAGTGGTGGTGGAGAAAGTGCCAGAAGCCCAATGAGGTGGGGAGCTGGAAGCATATTTGGCATATTCAGGCATGTCTATACCTGAAGTCAATCAAATACCAGCACACTGCCTCTGCCAGCTCCGTTGGGGTGGAAAAGCAGCAGATTCTTATGGGCTCATGGGCTGGTCTTTGGATCCTCTCCCCTCCCCATGCCAACTTATGTTCCAGAAAGCTGGCTCCAGGCTGCAGGAACCCAGGGACCCAGAAGAGATTCAGACTGTGGCAAGGCAAAAGCTTTCAGTGTTTGTCAACATCTTTAGCTTAAATAACCCTGATGGTTTTCCTGAGCCACCTGACTTCAGGGGCTGGAGGAGGAGTTCAGAAAGCTCCAAAACTCATCATCTGAAATGCCTGGGGCCTGTGGATTTCAGAATGGTAACATGATGCACACACTATGTATTACATAAAAACCTCCGGCAGAGTCTGGAACAGCTCCAAAATCACACATATTAATATTTCTGCAGCAAGATGTGTCTAAAGAATCACACAAGTGGGATTCTTTTAAAAGGCTAAAATGAGTCTCATGCCAGTTCAAATGATGCTGCCAACTAGGTTTGAGTCAGGTTGGGTTCTGCCATCAATCTAGTTAAGAAAAAACTTTAAATTTTCAGATATTTGTGGATTTGGGAATGTAATTAAGGCATGGCAGTTCTATACTGCCTCATATAACCCTATCAGGTAGAATTAGCATTCCCATTTTACAGATGAGGAAACTAAGGCTCAGAGAGCATCAGTAGCTTGTCTAATGCTATTTGGCGGATAAGTGGATTCCAGTCAGAGCTGACCTGTGATTCCATACCACCCCTGTTCATTTCCAGAGACAAGCCGTTTCCTCCGAGGTAGGGCGCACTTTACCTTAGGAGTGACTGAAGGAGAGCTGGGAGTGTGTGGGTTGGAGGGGGAGTGCTGACTTTGGCATCTTCCCTGATTAGGAATGCTTTTCCTGCACATCTGATAGGGATCATTTACTGACTTGTTATTATTTATACTTTGACTTCTGGGATCCCAGTAAGCTAAGGTCTCAGAAGAGAAGACGCTAAAGTTCAGTCAATTTTGTGGCTTGCAAGAAGAATCCAGCTGGCTTCATCGGGGCTGTGAGAGCCAAGAACAAATGGGGTCAAGTTGGGTTTAGTGAGAGAAGCATCACTGCAGTGGAAACAACTCTGTGCAGAACCAATGGGATACAGAGCTTTCTGCTTCCCCACCCACCACCTGCTGCAGAAGGCTTGCCTTGAGCAGGGACCCATTTGAGAGGACTGTCTGGAAGGATAACAAACTCCAGATGAGGGTGAGAGTGGTATGCAGCTTGAAGTAAGGAGAATTCAATTAGGAGGGTCTCACTGGTCTTCTTTAGTGATGTGAAAAAAAGGTCAAAGGAAGAGCTAATTCAATTTATTGTAGACCACATGCTTTTTAACACTTCATTGGAAAGAGGATCGCTGGTCTGTTGTCTGGGCAGTGACACACGTAACCTCCCTCCCCTACCTTCTACCTGCTGTCAGACAGTGCCTGCTATTCCTGTGTCACCTCTCGGACAGGTGAGATTTGAACTCTTATTGTGCAGGCACACAGGAGCCCACAGCGTCCTGTGCTGTCAGAAGCCTTCGTCCGTGAATTCTAAGCAGCTCGCAGGTCAGCCGCTCTGTCTGGGGAGTGGCCTGTGCTGTGTGTGTCCTTCCCTAGGAAGCTGCCCATTAGGAAGAGTGGTAGGTTCGTTGCCATAGTAACAAGGAACATCTGCTCCGGCCAGCTAGAGAACAGAGGAGGAAGATATTCTTAAAGGGACCGTTAGCTCATGGATTTGGTGGCAGGTGAGTAAGTGTTCTAAAGAAGGCCTGAAGGACAGAGCAGACCCCTTAGTCTGAGAGAGCTGTGCGGCTCTAAGGTGGCAGAGGACCCTCGTTTGCTTTGGAAAGGGCAGGAGAAAGGATATAAACTCTCTTCTCCCCTGAGTAACGAGTGTCCTCTGGGAACACGCTCTCAGACCCCTGGCCCGTCCATCAGCAGAGGCGGCCTACCACCTTCACTAGGGACTTAGTTCACCCTTGTGGCCTGCATTTCTGCTGTTGCCAGCTCTCTAAACGTCCCAGGAGCTTTTCCTAAACTGGGAGGCAGCAAATCCACCTGCTTTCTCTGACCCCTATCTCCACCGTGTCCTCCTGCATGGCCTTCTAGGCCAGCTCAGGTCTTAACGGCACTGGGTTCTGCTACCCTTGGGCAAACTCCTTGGCCCTTTTCCTTCCGCTTCCTTCCCTTTCTCCCTCATGCCAGCCACAACTCCCTATGCCAGTTTAGACACTGGATCCTTCAGAATTCATCTTGTCTCTCTTCCTGATGTTAGTTATAACTTTCGAGTATGTTACTGCTGCTGCTAAGTCACTTCAGTCGTGTCCGACTCTGTGTGACCCCGTAGACGGCGTCCCTGGGATTCTCCAGGCAAGAACACTGGAGTGGGTTGCCATTTCCTTCTCCAATGCATGAAAGTGAAAAGTGAAAGGGAAGTTGCTCAGTCGTGTCCGACTCTTCGCGACTCCATAGACTGCAGCCCACCAGGCTCCTCCATCCATGGGATTTTCCAGGCAAGAGTCCTGGAGTGGGGTGCCATTGCCTTCTCCATGGCGAGTATGTTACTGGAACCGCTCAAAGAACTTTAAGCCCCAAGGGGATTGTATTGTGGAGTTCAGAGGAGTGGCTGGGCTGCAGGAACGAGCTAGAATCAGGAAGCTGGCTGGTGCAAGTGTGGCCCTGCCCATTGTTCCTCTTCATGGGCTGGCTTCAGGCTCTTCTCCCTGCAGGGCTGCACGGGCTCTGTCAGTCTGAAGAGGCGGCTTCTCACATCTCCCCTGTGTACGTGTCGCCTGAAGAAGGACTGATCTTTTTTTTCCTCAATTCCAGTTCCCATCCGTGGAAAGGTGTTTTGGCTGAGCTGGGGTTGGGTGGCTACCTGGAACCGAGAGAGTGGCACGAGGTTGCAGGAGCATGGCTATTAGCGCTGCAACTCTGTGGTGTCGGGGGGAGGGGCAGTGTCGAGAAAGGGATGGGTACTTTCTATCACCAGTAGCCTTTCCTGGACCTCCAACCCCAGAGGTGTTTGATTTGGAGAGTTTATATACCCCAATATCCTTTGTCCAGCTCTTTCCCCACCTGTCTACAAGGCTGCCGAGGCCTAGTAGGGAGTAACCGCAGTGTGGCTGAAGAGGCCGAGGCGTGGCTGTCCTTTCCATTCCCCACGGGTGGACAAAGTGTGGAACCTGAATCTTGAAGGCCATTCAGGGCCCTGCCCTCCCCAGAGGTAACACTTTATCCCTTTAGTAAAGTCCTTCATGAAAGATTTTATTGTTGCATCAGACGCTAGGGAGTCAGGGTCTAAAAGCCGCACATCAAAAGCTCATCACTGTGTCTACATTCAGTCTTTACATACAGTCTTTGATATTCTTGTTGAGTCCACTGTCCCCCATTCCATCTTGGGCTTGTGGGAGGACTGATGCCATCTTGTTTGGGTTAGTATTGAAACAGGGACCATGACATCATCGCCTTGCGTGAGACAACAGGGTGGCTAGGCCAGGGTGTATGGGATTGGGACAATTTCTGGCTGGCTGTTGCCCTTCATCCAAATGAACTCCAGTGAAAACACAACGAGGGGTCAGGTTTGTCTAAGCTTTTCATGGTGCTGTGCCTCCTTCATGCCTTCCTCTGCCAAAAGCCTCACCTCCACCCACAGTGATGGCAGACACGCCAGAAATGCGGGGGCTGGAAGGGGTGGGCGTGTGGGGAGGCGGCCCTACCTGGATCTGCTCTGGGAGGGGCGTGCGGGAGGGCAGGGGGGAACTGAGCCCTCCCCTGCTCCTGCTTGACGCCCCTGGAGCCTGGGAGCTGCGGCATCTCTGGGTGGAAGAGAGGGAGGGCCTGCAGGGTCCCAGGGGCTGAGCTATTTCTGTAACCCAGAACACACATGCCACAGCCGCAGAGAAGGTCAAACTCTGGGCGCAGGGCTGGAATGCAGGGGCCAGGCAGCGGCGGGGTGGGGAGCTGCGGTTGCATCCCTCCTGGCAGCTCAGCCGGCCCCTGCATTGCTCCCTGGGGAAGGTGCGTTACCCCGGGCAAAGTGTGTGGCTTGGGGAGGGGCGGGGGCAGTGATGCTGGTGCAGTGCTTTGGAGGGGGTCTGGGGAGTGGCACAAAATCCATATACTCATTGCACTGGGCTGGGGAGGAATTTAATTCCAGGGTGTGGGGACTCTATTTCATGCTCTCTGCCATGGAAAAATCAGGTCAGGCAGAGCCCTGTGTGAAGGGAAGGAGAAACAGTGCCGAGGCTGGGACCGGGAGGCTCGGACAAGCACAGGTGTGTGAGTTGCGCCTGTGTTCAGAGATCCGCACAGACAGATGTGGAGTCAGTTTACGAGAAGCAGGGTCAGCCTCTGTCCGCTTAGTGTGAGCCTCCCACCCACACCGGCCGCGTCCAGGGCCCCTCTTCACTTGTGTTTGTAGTCCTTTCCTTGGAAAGCGCTGCCCACGTTGGATGTTGGATGCGTTTCAGGCCCCACTCACCTGGCTCCGCCCCTGCGTCCCGGGCGCCAGCACGCGCGCCACCCTTGGTTCCCGCTCCCGCTGCACGCGCCCTTCCTCCTGCACACGGTGCCCGCTGTCCTCCACGCTGTGCCCTCACACGTGCTTGTGTGTGGTTCGGGGCTTCTGGGGTTTCTGTTTATAGTTAGAAAATCGCCCTGCTCCAGCTCTGCCTTTGTCGCAGGAGAACCATCTTCCTGGCTGAATCTGACCGCCGCGTGACCCTCGGGCGCCCTGCCCGTGGCCCGCCCCCTTTCAGCCCCCTGCTGCGTGTCTGCTGGTTTATCTGCCTTCTCCTGCTGTGGGGCTCCTCCGCCGAGGACCCTAAGACCAGGAGCATGGTCCAGAAGGCCTTAGGCGTTCCTGGACCGGTAACCTTTCACACCTCCTTTGTCCGGCTCTTTCCTGAAGTGCCCAGGATTCAGTGGCCTCTTGTACGCTCGCATTAACTCTGCGGACAAGGTGGCTCCCCGCTCAGGCCTGGTGGGCCGCAAGGGGCAAGCACTTGCCCGCATTATACAGTTGCGCGGTGACTACCAGCACCAGAGCGTGAGTCTTCCCAGACAACTCCTCCAGCGCAGGGATGTGGCCCCTAGACTGACTTGCTGTTTAGCTTCCAAATGTGACATGACATAGAAAAACAAGATCCCTTCCTCGTCCAGAGCACCGTAGGACAGGCCTCCATCCTCTCTGAGATTCTTAGGTGTGGATTATGCTGGCTCCTGAGGGTAAAGGGTCTGCCTCAGATGATTACAAGTGGTCTGAGGTGGGTGAGGGTTTCAAGGCATTCTTAACTAGGCTGAGAATATCCAAAATACTATCTTGATGGATAACTTCTTTAGGAGCAGTTGTTAAGCATTTGTCTTCATGTGTCAAAGTGCTGAGGGGTTTTATAGTCAGAAATTAGGCCATCTTCCTATGAGTGAATGATCTGAGGCAGGGGCAGATAGTAATGATTTCTGGCATTTATTGAACATTGCAAGGTCTGGGTCTCTCAAATTCTCTGCTTGTATAATCTCATTTAATCCTATGACAAACCCTTGGGGTAGCAGTTTATATATCCCTGTTTGCAGATGGGGAGATGAAAGCACAGGAAGGTTGTCGCTCACCCAGAGCCCCTTAGGTAATAACCGGTGCCGTCAGATTGGAACTGGGGCGGTCTGACTTCAGAGCCAAAAATCCCAAGGCCAATGCAGATTCAACTCCGCAAAAATAAACTGAAGAGTTAGTTTGTAGGATGATGCATGGGAAGGGAATTTCAAGTTGCACAACAAACTGGAAGTGGGAAAGGAGTTGGCACTGGGCTGTGCCTGGGCTCTCACCCCGGCTTCCCCGCTTCCAAGCTGCCTAGAGCTGCTTCCCTGACGGCTCAGCTTCCTCCTCGGCAAGTGCAGGGCAGAGGCGCCCGCCTCGGGAGGTTGAGTGAGAATGTGCTAGTTTCATGGCCTGGGTCAGTGTTAATTTCCTTTCTTTTCGGTGCCAGTTGTCAAGTCTTCCTGGAACGAGTGAGGAATGATTTGAGAATTCAAGATTAATTCTTTTTTTTGAGAAGCAAATGTCAAACCAGGCCTCCAAGACCTGATCTTCCGGACAAGACTTCCTGCCGTTACTATTTCCTACGGGCCCCTGCTGGGACTGCCTGGAATCGGAGGACAGACAGGCTGGACAGAGAAGAGTGTTTGGCTTCATGTAGTTCTCAGGCCGCTGTCACCCTCTGACCCTTATCACTTTATTTTTTCCTTTTAAAAACAAGGACATTCTCTTACATAAACCCAGTACAGTGAACAAATTCAGGAAACAACATTGAGACATTGCTATTATCTAGTAGACAGTCCATATTCAGTTTCACCAGTTGCCCTAATAATGTCATTGGAATCTAATCCAGGAACATGTCTCTGCTCCTCTTTAATCTGCAATAATTCCTCAGCCTTTCTTTGTTTTTCATGCACTGAGGTTTTTTGAAGAGTGCAGACCTCTCCATGGCCCTTTCTGGGCCTTGTCCAGTCTCCCAGTCTCTCCAGTCTCATCCCTGAGCAGGGCTGAGTAGGGTAAGGTGATTGAGGCAGTTTCCTTAGGCACACATTTAAGAGGCTGCCAGAAAACTCGGTAATCAAGATAAATAGCATTTATTGCAATATTAAAAGAAATCAAAATCAGTGCGAAAATTTCATGAAGGACAAAATATCAACATTTTCAGTAACAACAAAATCAGTAACAGTGCCACTCTAAGCCATGTTGGAGCCTCGGGCGAACTGGAAATTGTATACTACTAATCTGGTCTTTATTTAAAATACTTCACGCATTATGGATTTTCTGTACTAATTTTTATTCCAAAATACTGCATAAAGCTTTTATCAAACTTGATCATTGAGGCTTTAGATGCCTCTTGCGTTTTGCACCTTGCCATGTGGATTTCTGCCCTCCCATCACCCTGTCCTCAGAACAAGGGAGAGAGGAGGGGGGCTCCCAGGCCCTGCAGAGCAGGGAGGCAGAAGAGGGAAAGGAGGCGCAGGCCTGGAGCCCTCTAACAGCTTCCAGCTGCTTCCGCATCTGCCAGACTTCCTGGCTTGGGAGTGGTGTTGGGTTGGTTTCCCCTCCTCTCTCATCAGATACGTGGTCTGATCAGACCCTCAGATCCCCTCGCCTCCCCCAGTCTAGCCTGTCTTAGTACTGCGTGGCTCCCCTTGGTTGAGCTGATTATGACCGGAGACCTGCCCCGTTTTCCTCCATCCTGGGGTCCCTTCTGGTCCACCACTTGTGCTCTACGAGAGCGTCTGCTCAGCATGGGGCGAGCACCCTGGTGCTGGGAGCCGAGCCAGGGCTGAGGGATGACCGGGGTGCCCCCAGGCTACGGGCAGACCACAGTTAGCTAGAAGAGCTCCATGCTGAGAGTAAGGGACTCTGTAGGAGGTGGGTGATCTTAGTCAAGACCTTTACCTCTGTGAGCCTCAGGCTTTCTGTTTGTATGTTTTTGTTTTTTTGTTTTTGTAAAATGAGGGTGTTAATATTTTTCTGCCTACCTTATAGAACCATAAAAGAATCAAGTGAGATGATGAGGAGAGGACTTTGTGAATAGGGTTTTATTTGACATTTTCCCTTCTGCATAAAACAAACAATTATTTTTATAAAGACGATCTTTATGCCACATTATTTGACCTAAATCCAGGAGAGAGGTCCAGCAAGGCCACGTTCATGCCTGTCTTTAACCAGCCGTCTAAAGCTGGTCACTAGGCAAGCTGGAATCCCCACCCCACCCCGCCATACCCCTACCTGCCCCGATCCATCACAGCATAAAACATAGTGGATACGGCCCAGGGATGGGTGGGTTTTTTTTAGTGTCTCACCTGAAGACTTTTCTTTTTTATATCTTTATAGAGGTATAATTGATTTATGATAACTATTGAAGGGGTAAAATTTGATGCATTTTTTAAAAAACTGTAGCTATAGTTAAGACAGTACTCCCCTCCTCTCTCATCAGATACGTGGTCTGATCAGACCCTCAGATCCCCTCGCCTCCCCCAGTCTAGCCTGTCTTAGTACTGCGTGGCTCCCCTTGGTTGAGCTGATTATGACCGGAGACCTGCCCCGTTTTCCTCCATCCTGGGGTCCCTTCTGGTCCACCACTTGTGCTCTACGAGAGCGTCTGCTCAGCATGGGGCGAGCACCCTGGTGCTGGGAGCCGAGCCAGGGCTGAGGGATGACCGGGGTGCCCCCAGGCTACGGGCAGACCACAGTTAGCTAGAAGAGCTCCATGCTGAGAGTAAGGGACTCTGTAGGAGGTGGGTGATCTTAGTCAAGACCTTTACCTCTGTGAGCCTCAGGCTTTCTGTTTGTATGTTTTTGTTTTTTTGTTTTTGTAAAATGAGGGTGTTAATATTTTTCTGCCTACCTTATAGAACCATAAAAGAATCAAGTGAGATGATGAGGAGAGGACTTTGTGAATAGGGTTTTATTTGACATTTTCCCTTCTGCCATAAAACAAACAATTATTTTTATAAAGACGATCTTTATGCCACATTATTTGACCTAAATCCAGGAGAGAGGTCCAGCAAGGCCACGTTCATGCCTGTCTTTAACCAGCCGTCTAAAGCTGGTCACTAGGCAAGCTGGAATCCCCACCCCACCCCGCCATACCCCTACCTGCCCCGATCCATCACAGCATAAAACATAGTGGATACGGCCCAGGGATGGGTGGGTTTTTTTTAGTGTCTCACCTGAAGACTTTTCTTTTTTATATCTTTATAGAGGTATAATTGATTTATGATAACTATTGAAGGGGTAAAATTTGATGCATTTTTTAAAAAACTGTAGCTATAGTTAAGACAGTACACCTGTATCTGGTGCTGCTGCTGCTAAATCGCTTCAGTCGTGTCTGACTCTTAGTGACCGCAGCCTGCCAGGCTCCTCCGTCCATGGGATTTTCCAGGCAAGAGTACTGGAGTGGGGTGCCATTGCCTTCTCGGACAACGTATCTATCACTCCCCAGAGTTTCTTCCTGCCTTTTTGAAAACCCTCTGTCTACCCCATCCCCATACAACTGCTGATTTGCTTTCTGCCACTATAAATTAGTGTACCTTTGTAAGGGTTTTGTATAATGGAATCATAAAGTATACATTTTTTATTTGGGGGGAGGGAGTTTGGCTTCTTTTGCTCAACACGGTTATTTTCAGATGCACCTATGTTGTTATGTATATCAATAATTCATTTCTTTTTATTGTTGAGGCATGTTCCATCGTATGGATGGTAGACATATTGTATTCTCCTGTTCATGGACTTTGAGTTTCTTGCAGTTTGGGGCTGTTACAAACAAACTTCTATGAACATTTGTGTTCTAATCTTTGTGTGGACATATATTTTCGTTTCTTTTGGGTAAATACCTGGGAATCAATGTATGTTAAACTGCATGGAAAAGTCTGGCAGTTTCTTAAGAAGGTAAACAAGGTGGGAGTACCATTTACAGCCTTATCAGCAGGGATTGACTTTCAGTTCATTTACATTCTTGTCAACATTTGTATGATTAGTCTTAATTTTAGCAGTTCTGGTGGGTGTATGTAGTGTTAGCTCATTGTGGATTCAATTTGCATTTCCCTAATGACTAATGATGTTGAGCATGTTTTCCTGTACTTTATTTGAGATAGTGTATCCTCTTTGGTGTAGTATCTGTTTAAATCTTCTGCACATTAATGGACTTTCCTGGTAGCTCAGCTGGTAAAGAATCCACCTGCAACGCAGGAGACCGGTTCGATTTCAGGGTCAGGAAAATCCCCTGGAGAAGGGATAGGCTACCCACTCCAGTATTCTGGCCTGGAGAATTCCCATGGGGTTGTGAACAGTGGGACAGGACCGAGTGACTTTCACTTTCACGTTGCTGTCTTGATATTTAGTTGTAAGCAGTCTTTATATATTCTAGATGAAAGTCTTGTGTCACATGTTTTGCGAATATTTTCTCTAGTTTATGGCTTACCCTTTTATTTTTGTAACAACATGTTTTGAAACGTAAAGCTTTTTGTTTCAATGACGTTTGATTTCTTGATATTTTGTTTAAAACTGATGCATCTTATGTCTTATTTAAGAAATTTGCCAAACCAAAAGCCACTGAAGATTTTTTCCTATGTTTTCTTCTAGAAATCTTATAGCTTAAGCTTTTCATTGTAGGCTCGGTCCATTTTAAGTTAATTCTTAATGGTAAAGTAGAGGCATTTTATTTTCGCTTTTGGTATATGGACCTCTAGTTTTTCTAAAAGACTGTCACTGAACTGCCTTTATACTTCTATGGAAAACCAACTGACCATATATAATGGGTTTTTTCCTAGACTCTATTCTGTTCAGTTTATCTGTACGTGTGTCTTTATGCAGATACCACATTGTCTTGACTACTGTAGATTCTACTCTCTGAGTCAGATAATCTAAGACTTGTACCTTTATTCTTCTTTCTGTAACTTTTGGGGCTTATTATAGGTCCTTTTAATTTCTATATGAATTTCAGAGTACCTGTATCAATTTTTACAAATAACCTATTGGGATTGTATTGACTGTATAGGAAAACTAGTAGAGAATTGATATTCTAACAATATTTAATTTTCTTTTCCATACAAACAGTATATCTGCGTTTTATTTAGATTTTATTTAATTTTTCTCAGTATTTTACAGTTTTTGGCATATAGGTCTTGCACATCTATTGTCAAATATATTCCTAAATATTTCATATTTTTTACCCTGTTGTGTGTAATATTTTAAAAATTTCAATTTTTCACCGTTTGCTACTAGTATATAAAAATAGAACTGATTTTTCTATGTTGACTTTATATCCTGAGACCCTGTCCCCCTTTAAAACTCAGTTTCACAGAGTGGGAACCTTTAAATACTGAGATGCAGGGCTTCTACATGATATGATAAGCATTTACAACACAGGCACAAACCTCAGCGTCCTTTCCCGGTTTAAGCTGATCACACTCTAGCAGTCCTGCAGCCAGCTGCGGCTCTAAAGGATGCGAGCGGGGAGCGGCTGGTGAACCTGACTACAGGCAGCGTGGCACCAGGTTTCCAGGACTGTTCCTGAGAGTGAACGCCGCAGGCTGGTAATGCTCGCAGCCCCTTTAAGAGAGCAGGGCCAACCCGCCATCAGGCAGCTGGGAAGGCAGCCCGGGAGATAAGAAAGGGCCCCCTGGTAGATTTAAGCCAGGGTCTTGAGCCACAGTGACTGGACTACTGACAGACAAGGACAAGGGGTGCTGGGAGGAGATGGAGCCCCTAGACCCAGGCTGGTACGAGCTGGAGCAGCACCACCCACTGGGCCAGAAAGGAGAAGGGGGCGTTAATGTGGGTGTGCAGGGAGAGGGCGCTGGCATTCTCCAGCGTGGCCCGTCATGTTGATGATTATGGCTTAAAAACCCTACTAGACTACTTCAAGGCTTTATATGTAGTACATGTTCAAGAAATGTGTTTATTGAGCCCTATACGCTATGCTCCCTCTACTGATGTCCTTATGCTACAGCATACAGTGAGATCCTCTGTTACAGGGTTTGGAGAGTACCTGATTTCTTGCTCAAACTAGAAAAATTCTGGCAAGGATTTACTCTGAAAAGCCTGGAGCTGCTCATTTGCACATATCTGCATAGATTTGCATACGTCCTACATGTAGATACTTTTATGCTGGATTTAGATTTTCCCAAATCAGTTGCCTATTTTTTAAGGGGAAAAGAGGTAATTTGTCTCTGTTCATCCCTGCTCACCTTTCTTTTGCATCCACCAAAGATGCAAAACTGATTTCTGCAACTCTGAAATATGAAGAAGATTACCTGTGCCCCACAGTTTGTGTAGATACAAGCAATCCTTTGCCTATCAAGATATTTTCCTTTTTCATTTCTGTTAGAGTTCCTAGCTCCAAACTCCTGGGTGAGTCAGGGAATCATTAAGGCAAAGAAACCCTCTAGCTAAACAGCCGGGAGCTGAAATTGCCTAGAAGCCTTCCAGGCTTCCACCCTGTACCTGGACAGGGAGGCTAGAGGCACCTAACTAACCTGAAGCCCGCCTTCCCACTGCTTCCTGGCCCAGGGCTAGGCATGCCAGGATTACCTTTGTCTGTTCTCTCTCCTCCAGGAATAAATAAAAATATCATCCCCTCCCCCCTGATCCTGGCTCCTCCATTGGCCTGCAAGGCAAATATTTCATAATGTGGGCTCATCCAATTGGGCATCGTGCCAGGACCAAGCGCCTCAGGTTGCCAGTGTGCTCCAATCAGGCAGGGCAGCCTGGGTGGGACTAGAGGGCTCCTGCTCTCCACATGGGAGGCAGTGGCATTACTCAGGTGGATGGCATCAAGGCAGGAGTTCCCGCTTTCCGGAGCTGGGAAGAGGGGACGGGGCTGTCCATCAGCCAGCTGGAGGCAGCCAGCACCGAAGGGGTTAAAGCCAGTCAGCATGTGTGGCTGTTAATGATTGCTACCCACCAGGGCCCTGATGAGTGTTAAAGGAGAGCCTTTTCCCTATTCCTGAGTGTGAAAGGAGTCAGAGAGAGCAGAGGGCATCGCAGAGAAGAGCTGGTAAGTGAGTGGTCCTCTGTCTCGCTGTCTGTCTGGGAGGCTCTGGAGCAAGTAAGGGAGCTCCAGTATCCTCATACCATCAGCTGGAGTGGGCTTTGTTACAACTGGATGCACATTCTCAGTGTGGGGCCAGATTTCAGTATCACTCCTATTTGTTAGAAGAAAATCTTCAGGGTTCTCTTAGTCCAAGGGGGTGAACCCCTTGGCCCAGATGCCAGAAATACAAGTCGTTGTCTGCCTCGCTGCAGAGACAATGGTTTTGTGTGTCCCTCTGCACGCAGAGCTGGAGCCCGGCTCCCCCCGCTCCCTGAGCCATTGTCTCCAGAGCCGGGGACTCGGGAGCTCTGGGCAGAAGTGCCATCGGCTTCCTCACAGCCAGTTCGTGGGCCCAGCACTGAAGGAAGGCGGCAAGGGCTCAGCCAGAGGAGACTGGCATAGCTGGGCCCTGCCTTCTATCCCCTTTACCGCACGTCAAGTGTGGAGAGGTGGGCGGCAGGATCAAGGAGGGGGTGTGGAACAGAGATTTGGCGTGGGACTCAACTCCTCAGAAGACAAAGTTTGTCATTTGGGAGCAACAGAAATCCAGGAAGAGAGAGAGCCAGTCTTCTGGGTTTAGATATCTGTTGTCCCCTTTCCCCAAACTGCCAACTCAGGACCCTCATTCCTTCTAAATATTGGGGCTCTTTGACCGAGGCACCGTCTCACGTCAGGTCAGACTTGTGCAGGCAATGTGGACAAGAGTTTC
Source organism: Madoqua kirkii (assembly GCA_006408675.1). Taxonomy (NCBI): domain Eukaryota; kingdom Metazoa; phylum Chordata; class Mammalia; order Artiodactyla; family Bovidae; genus Madoqua; species Madoqua kirkii. The sequence continues at coordinate 9,552 of SJYC01146149.1, read as the reverse complement.
TTGGCTTTGTCGGTGGAGTGCTAAGACGGACTTGTCTCAGCTGATGGTGTGTGTGTGTGTGTGTGTGTGTGTGTGTACTCTTGCGTGCACAAAAAATGAAAGCCTGATTTGTCTCCAAAGCAGAAATGTTGACTTTACCCCCCTCGTAGCCAGAAGCCCTTTTGTCCCCTGCCTCTTTCTTGGGAGGAAAAAGATTCGATGACATAATGGTAATGGTAGGCAGCCCTGGAGGGGTCTGTCGGGTAGGAACAGAGGGCTCCCTGTGCCGGTCTTGAAGGCAGGTTTGAAAGATAAGGCAAGTCCAACCCTCTGGCTTTCAGCTGTGCTGCTTCCTCCAGTTAAGCTGCCCACAGGCAAACAGAAACCAGGCACGAGAAGGGGCGGTGCCAGCTACCAGAGCCAGTGGGCAGGAGCAAAAGCAGCCGTGTTTCTGGGCATATAAGCCAAGAAAGAGGGGAAAGTAGGGACTGGGAGAGGCGCTGCCCCTTCTGGTGTTCTGCCTTGTGCTAAGAGTTAGCCGCAAGGATGACTAGCCGCCCTCCATCCTCAAACTTCCAGAAGCTCCACAGAGCAATTGGTGTTCATGGGCACACGACCTGTCATGGCCCTGCATCCTCAGAAGGGCTCGGTTTAATGCTCTCCTGTCATCGTCCTGAACTTCACAATTTTTGAGCAAGGAGCTCTGCCTTTTATTTTGCTCTGTGTGTGTGTGTGTTTGTGTGAAGTCGCTCAGTCGTGTCCGACTCTTTGCGACCATAGCCCACCAGGCACCTCTGTCCATGGGATTCTCCAGGCAAGAATACAGGAGTGGGTTGCCGTTTCCTTCTCCAGAGAATCTTCCCCACCCAGGGATCCAACCCCGGTCTCCTGCATTGCAGGCAGACGCTTTATCCTCTGAGCCACCAAGGAAGCCTTGTTTTGCTCTGGGGCCTGCGAATTATGTAGCTGCACTGTTCCCAGGCCAGCCACAAGGAGCAGCATCGGGGTGGTGTTTACGTGCTCCAAAAGCCGCAGGCAGACTCACCTGTTACTCAGGTGTCCCTTACCAAGACTGGCTTCCGTCCTGACCAGGACCAAGCCCAGCATCCCTTTAGCCGTCTCCAAAGCACATGTGTCTTGTCTCAGCATCCCCACCGAGGCCTCCTTCAAGGCTACGGCATGGCAGGGGTCAGGCAGGGGCCCGAAGTGTCCCTCCCCAGGTTCCCCCATCCACTTTCCTTTTCTTCCCAAACTCCTCTGTCCTTTGTCTGGGCTCCAGGCAGGGTCTAGGCCTGGAAACACCTCTCCCATTCCTCTGAGGTCTTCTCCCGTCCCCGCTGTAAGCCAGTTATCAAGGGACACACTCTGGCACCTGCTTCGGGTGCTGTTTGTTTAAGAACAGACTATACCCCTGGGATTAGCACAGGTTCCAGGCTGGGTGGGGACAGGGAGGTGCAAGGGAAGGAAGACCCTGAGCCTGCTGTCTTCCCTGCAGTTGTGTCCCTCTCTTCCGCCCTGTGGAGGCAGGACCAGGCAGACCCTGCAGGCCAGCTGTCCCGTCTTCCCCCTCCAGCCTCACCAGCAGCTGGCCAACCCAAGAAGGAGAGGAACAGGAGGGAGGGCCCGTTCCTTGCTCTTTTCCCTTTGCCAGCCTCTGTGATCCTCGCTGTAACTTTCCTCAATTGCCTCTCCCAGGGCCTACGCCCACTGGGGCTGTTAGTAACAGTATTTTCAAACCCTGGAGGAGTCTTAGTGCATCTATTTTGAAATGGTAGATATCCGCATTAATTTTTATTGGACTTTCAGCTGTATCTTTGATTTTAGATGTTTAACTTTTTTTGCTATCATTATTGGCAACAGGTTTCCTTTTCCTTTTTCTTTTTCCTTAGCTTAGGGCTATAAGAGGACCTGCATTCCCCCGAGGACACTGAGCCCACATCAGCTGGTGGAAGGACAGGCTGGAGTTATGTGTTTTATAGAATCCAAACTTATTAGAACTGGAAGATGGCTTAAACAACATCTAGCCCAGTGCTGTCTGACAGAATATCCATCGGGGTAGAACATGCTACAACTTTCCTGTCCAATTTGGTGGCCTCTAGCTGTGGTGGCTCTCAAGCCCCAGCAGACTGTGGCTAGCATGACTGAGGAACTGAAATTTTAATTTCATTTAATTTTCATTAATGAGAATGTAAATAGCTGCATATGACTAGCGGCTACTAAAACGGATGGGATAGTGCTGTTTGTTTTGTTTTATTCTTTTATTAATGTTTATAACATCAGCCACTGACTGAGCAACGGTTCGGTGCCAAGCGTTCCCCCGGGTGCTTTAAAGATGTGATCCTGTTTAATCTTCCGAGGGCTTCCCAAGGGGCTCAGGTGGTAAAGAATCTGCTGGCCATGCAGGAGACCCGGGTTTGATCCCTGGAGAAGAGAATGGTTGCCCACTCCAGTGTTCTTGCCTAGAGAATCCCATGGACAGAAGAGCCGGGTAGGCTACAGTCCATGGGGTCGCGAAGAGTCGGACACGACTGAGCGACTGACACCTTCACTCTAACTCTCTGAGCAATTCGGTTTCACTCCATGTTCCCGATGAGGAACCTGAGACCCAGAAAAGTCGAGATGTCAGTACGGGTCGGCTACAGCCACACGCCCGCCATTCTTTGTTCTTAAGTGACATGTGTCGCCAAAAGTTCTCTAAGTTCTTTCCCTCCCATGTCTCGCTTTCTCTTTCTGGGATGTCAGGGGAGCTCATGGTGATTTTTCTCCGCATACAGATGTGGAGAGAGCAGTGACTCTCTCCAGGCACAGCCATTGTGTGCTGGCTGGTTCCCCTGGGGCCCTTGTCCCCAGGCTTCCCTTGTATCTTTTCTGCAGCAGACAGCAATCAGGGAGAGCCCATGTCTTCCGAGCCCTGAGCCACTTCCCCACGTCCATGGAAAGTTCCAGACTCCTCGCTCCCATCAGGAGGAGGTGTTCAGAGTTTCCCACAATCCATCTGTGTCCCTGCTCTTCCGGTTCAGGAGAACCAAGCAGCTGAGCCCTCCCGGCCGGCGAGTGAGGAGCAGTGCTCACACTGGGGCTTTGCTTACTCTCTGAGCAATTCGGTTTCACTCCATGTTCCCGATGAGGAACCTGAGACCCAGAAAAGTCGAGATGTCAGTACGGGTCGGCTACAGTCACGCGCCCGCCATTCTTTGTTCTTAAGTGACATGTGTCGCCAAAAGTTCTCTAAGTTCTTTCCCTCCCATGTCTCGCTTTCTCTTTCTGGGATGTCAGGGGAGCTCATGGTGATTTTTCTCCGCATACAGATGTGGAGAGAGCAGTGACTCTCTCCAGGCACAGCCATTGTGTGCTGGCTGGTTCCCCTGGTGGCCCTTGTCCCCAGGCTTCCCTTGTATCTTTTCTGCAGCAGACAGCAATCAGGGAGAGCCCATGTCTTCCGAGCCCTGAGCCACTTCCCCACGTCCATGGAAAGTTCCAGACTCCTCGCTCCCATCAGGAGGAGGTGTTCAGAGTTTCCCACAATCCATCTGTGTCCCTGCTCTTCCGGTTCAGGAGAACCAAGCAGCTGAGCCCTCCCGGCCGGCGAGTGAGGAGCAGTGCTCACACTGGGGCTTTGCTCCGGCTCACCTGCCTTTGCATCTGCAGCGCGTGCAGCCCTGTGAGGTGGGGACCTCCTTCCTCCCAGAGCAGTTGCCTCGGCCCTGCCCTCCCGCGCCCGTTGATTTACTGCTCTCTTCTCCACCAGACAAAGCTCTGCTCAGTAGACACTTAGCAGAGCCTGGCTGGCCGGTCAGAAGGGAGAGGGGAGAGCCCCCGGAGCAGATAGAGCCCGTCTGTCAGATCCCCTGGGGAGAGGCTTCACGGCTGAGCTCTCCTGCCTCACTCCCAGTTCAGCCTCCTGGAGCGGAGCAGCATGCCCCATCCTCCTGCCGTGGGCAGACCGCTGGGCACAGACCTGGCCAGACAGATCGCAGCCGCCGCATCAGACAAATCTCAGCCACCCCACCAAACAGCCGTCCACTTCCCGGGTGTGAGGTGCCGGCCAGGGCACAGGGACACAGAAGGCCCATGCTGTGAGTGGTTTCTGTGTGGCTGCCCCTGCACACCTCTGCACTAGGCAGGTGTTGTGGGACTCACGTGTTTGGGCACGTCCCACCCATGGCACACACGTCACCTGTGGCCCTCAGGGGTTCACAGTGAGGGGGTGTGACCTTCATTGCTGCCTTCTTGCAGCGGGCTTGCGGAGCCAGAGTTCTTCTCCCGAATCACGAGCCTCTCTCCCTCTTCTTCTGGAGGTGAGGAGCTCAGGCTGGAGATACGGCGGGGACTGGGGACAGCCAAGGAGATGCGAACTTTGTCTTGTTACTGTGAGTGAGTGAGTGAAAGTCGCTCAGTCGTGTCTGACTCTTTGCAGCCTCACGGACTATAGAGTCTGTGGAATTCTCCAGGCCAGAATACTGGAGTGAGTGGCCTTCCCTGCTCCAGGGGATCTTCCCAACCCAGGGATCGAACCCAGATCTCCCGCATTGCAGGCGAATTCTTTACCAGCTGAGCCACAAGGGAAGCCCTTGTTACTATAGCTGGGAGGCAGTGAATCTCAGCTCCCCTGACTTGCGTGGGCCTTGCCTTGTTCCCAGGCCAAGGACCAGAGACCACGTGAGTTTAATGCTTCCCTGTGTTCACCCCTTCAGAGCATCATCACCTTTGTTCCTCTGCTGTCTAGTCTGGTAGGATATTTAAGCACAGCACAGTGGCGCACTGAACAGGCCACCACTCATTACTACTGTTTCTTCTTAAAATGAGGAAACTGAGGCACGAAACAGCTTGACCCTTGCAGATGGCTGGGTTGGGAACCAAGAAGGCATGTGTAGCTTTTCAGGGTGTGGAAGGAGGGGGCTAGCCCAGCTGCGTTACTCTCCAGACACTCACTTGGTCCCGTTCCTTCCCTCGGGGTGGGTGGGGTGACTGCTGTCTGCGGGATGCCAGGACCGAAGCTGCTGAACTAGGAAGGGGGAGGCCTGGAAGTGGACAGCTGGGCTGCCTCAGTGTCTAGAGAGTAGGGCTCAGCTTTGTTGGGCGAGGGGAGGTAATTAGTTACTACCCTGCCCGTTGCCTCTGGGGCCTCTTGCCCATTGCTGACCGTAGGGGAAGCAGCTTAGAGGCTGAGAGGAGGGCACTGCATTCCTTCCCCTCTGTTCTGTCTGGCTTGGTGGGGCCCCCAGGGGAGCTTGAGAGAGGGAAAACGTGCCCCCCTTTTCTGCCTTCTCTTCTTCTCCCCTCAGCGGGACGGCCAGAAGCACAGGGACAAGGAGCGTGAGGAGCTGGGGAGCCGGGTTGCCCCAGCTCTCCAAGTTGGGTCACGGTGTACGGAGGCAGAACGCCTCCCAACCTGCTTGAGACAGCTTCTTTTTTATTGTAGCCTTCTATTTTGTTATTTTTTTAAATTTATTTTTATTAAAGTATAGTTGACTTGTAATGTTGTTCGTTCCTGTTATACAGCAGCGTGATTTGGTTATACACACATTCTTTTAAAAAAAATATTGTTTTATGTTTATCATAGGATTTTTTTTTTAATTGAAGGCTAATTGCTTTACAGTGTTGTGCTGAGACAACTTCTGAGACCAGAATAATCGTTTTAAGACCTGAAAGGGCTGTCAGTGTTCAGACAGTGAAGCAACAGTCATCCCAGGAATGACATTTAATAATTTATCAACCAGAAAGGACACAGGCCTGGAGTCCTGGATGGCCCTGAGACAGTTCTGGATCACACAGAGGAGGGGAGGGCCAGTTATGAAAGTACTGAGACTCTTCCTATTGGAAGAGTAGCTCTTTACCAACTAGTGTGGAAGAGTCTCAGTATTTTAATAAATGGCATGGTTATGCTGAATATCCACCCCGTTTATTTTTCAGAAGACAAATGGAGGCCCTTAAAAGTAAAATAATCAGTTTGAAGATAAGATAATGCACGTTGAGACAGAAGATCAGTATGACCATTCCCCGTGAATTTCCCCTGAGTACTTCCCCTTCTGCCAGACACACCCCCCCCCACTGAGACACACATTCACGCACTCACACACACACAGTGAAGCGCTGTGTGCTCCGTCGTGTCTGATTCTTTGTGACCCTGTGGACTGCAGCCCTAGGCTCCTTTGACTATGGGGTTATCTTAGCCAGAACACGAGCGGGTTGGCATTCCCTCCTTCAAGGGAGACATGCACACGTGCGCTCACATACACACAGTGAAGCATTACCCTGACTCAAGGGTACACGAGGCTCCCCTACCCGCGCCTGCGGCTGTGGGCTTTCCTACCTCCTATTCTTGAAATAAAAGGAATGTCCAGGCCCAGGTGATTACACAGGAGAGACCAGGGAAGGACATCCACATAGGATGGCAGGGAGGAAGCCTGGATCGGGAGCCCTGATTTGTGACTTCCATCGCTTGGCTACTGTTGCTACCTGAGCTCGGGGCCAAGCTCAGGTCAAAATTGCCCCAGTGCTCCTGTCTGACCATGACGGGAGGAAAGGTGTTCTGACTCTTTGGGGCAGTGACGGGGCTGTGAGGACGGGCAGAGTTAAGCGGGAGAGCAAGCCTGGGTCTTCCGTCCTCGCTACTTCCTGCAGCCCCGTAGCCAGCGTTTTTTATGTTCCGAGCTTACTTGGGGAAGACACTCTCATCTTGCCGTTTTGGAAATGACTGTGCACAGGAGGAAGGCTGGAGCAAAGGCAGGGAGGTCAGAGAACACGTGCAAACACTGGGCTGACAGCTGCGTCCCCCGAGACCGCACGGCTGGTGTTTTGATCTGTTGGCAGCATTTCAAAAAGACCCGGTGTCTCGTGAAGGTGCCTTCCCCCCTTGCAATTCCTTGGGTGGGAGGGGGGAGCCTCAGGAATCAGGCACTTCGGGATTGCTGGGAATGTGAACCAAGTTGGTTTTCAATTGGGACAGAAAAGTAGAGCACATAAAGCTCCTTGAAATGATGATGACATCCAGAGGGGAGGTGGAGAGCGGGAGCCCACCTTTGCTTCCTTTGCAAGCTGCAGAAATTTTCCTGTGTGTGGACAGCCTCAGCTTAGAACTTGCGAGCCAGAGGAAGAAGGAAGTGGGAGGGGTGGGCTGTGGCAGCCCTCCTCCCGGCTCACCTCACAGTCCTCTCTCCATTTAATGAGCTGTAAGACCATACATAAAGCTCCTTGAAATGATGATGACATCCAGAGGGGAGGTGGAGAGCGGGAGCCCACCTTTGCTTCCTTTGCAAGCTGCAGAAATTTTCCTGTGTGTGGACAGCCTCAGCTTAGAACTTGCGAGCCAGAGGAAGAAGGAAGTGGGAGGGGTGGGCTGTGGCAGCCCTCCTCCCGGCTCACCTCACAGTCCTCTCTCCATCTAATGAGCTGTAAGACCAAAAACCAGAGCTCTGTTGGGATGGAAAAACCTGGCTGGCGCTCATTCTCGGGAGCTCTGGGGTTGCAATAGCTTGGTGTTTTGCAAATAACCAAGAGGAGCCCAGGGTGGAAGGAGTTGAATGTCTCTCTCTCGTTGTCCAGTATTTATCACGGTGGGAGCTGTCCATTGTAAGTGTGTGTGTGTGTGTGCTTGTGTGTGTGCACATGTGTGAACATGCATGTCTGCAAAGGGTCCTGAGCATCCCGGTTGCTTTTGCTGCTTTCGACTGCATGGTGCTGGGTGTCATTCCAGGTCGCCGCGGGTTCTTAGGGAGCAGTCTGGAGGTCGGTCAGCATGGTTACCTCCGTGGCAATGCTGTGACTAGCGCCTGCACTCAGAGGCTGCAGCTGTCTCTTGAACTGTAGAAAAGCCCAAACTAGATGAAGGGACAGTGGATAGAAAAGGGAGAGGCTTTATCTCTTTTCTTTGTAATTTACTGGTTTGGGCACTTCTGGAATGCCAGCCCCTGCTACGTTCACAACCATCTTAAGCCCGAGACTGGTTTTCATTTTCTAGCTCCAAAACTTAGCATATATCTTGATTTGTTTTTACACAGAATAATATAGCCATTATGTCTTATATATAAAATGTTTCACATTTTGAAAGTTTCTAGTTATTATTTCATAGAACTAGAAAGTAGCTCATTTGCCAGAGAAGCCCCTCTCGTGTTGGACCTTGGACTGAAAGATCAGTCACTCCAGTTCTCTTTTCTGATGGCCATTCGGGCCTCCTTTGTAGGTACAGGGGTAAGGGGACACCTAGTGGGCAACTGAGGAGTTCAGGGATGCTCCTGTCCCCTTTACTGCTTGAGAGTCCCCCTCCCCTTGGGAGGAATTTGAGCAGTACATTTGGAGGTAGTTTCATAATCATTTGTCCTTGAGAAATGGAGGGCTTTGATGTCCTAAAAGAAAGGGAAGAGGAGAGAAAAAAAAAACTGATCACCTGTCTCTCTTTCCCTTTTTTAATAGTGTTCAGTACTTGGTAAGTTCCTCCTGGTGTCTAACCTAATGAAAGCCTGTCATCTGTGTAGTTTAGTAGCAAAGGAAAAAGAAAAACTCCAGTCAGGTATTCTGTGTGCTCATGTAGTCCTGAGGATTGCAGAGCTCTCAACAGACAGAGGAAACCCTTGGGCCTCTGTCCCTCCGCTTGCGTTATCTTCACGAGGCAGGAGAAGTCATTTAACTTGCAAAGTTAAGCAAAGGCGGTGGGAGGCCCCTGAGCTCAACTTGAAGGGAAAAGGAACATTTTTGCCTTCTAGTGGAAGAAACCTCATTTCTCAGTGCACCTCAACACCTCCTCCTGTGCACATGAGCTTAATTTTCTTCCCCTCCTAATGAAGATGGATCAAAGCCAAGCTGTATAGTCAAGGGGGAGCCAGGCAGGAAAGCTGAGTAAAGGGGGTGAGGGGGCAGAAACGGAGCTGTTCTCATGGAGAGGAAGTAATTAATTTTAAGAGAGAGCAAAGATAAGGAAGCCCTTGGTAATAGAATGTCAAACTCCAAATGCAGCTGGCTAAAAATTAAATCAGAGCATAGGGGGTTTCTTTTGTTCATTCATTCATTCACTTATTCATTCAACAAATATTTATCGGGACCTACTGTGCACAGGCAGAGATCCCAAGCAGGCACTGGGAGAGGGTCCAGCTCGCCATGACCACAGCAGGGCTCCAGGAACTGAATTAGGGACAGGGAGAGGTGGATTTGCAAAGTGAAGCCATTTGTCATCAGGATAAAGCATTTGCAGAAGAACCACTAAATGACTGAATATATTGACCTTTTGGATTTAGGATTAGTTGCTTAAATATCAGCCCCAGCTATATCCGACCAGCTTGTCTCATCACGGGTTAAGTAATAATGTTGTCTTTTCTACTCACTGATTGCATTGCTCTCTGACTGGGTTCTGTCTTCAAACCAAACAATTAGATTAGCTCCTCCCTTTCAGTGTCTGTGGCGTGACAAAATTGCCGAAACAATAGACTATGAAGCCAACAGAGGGCCTGGTGCTGCTGAAAGGAACCACATTGGTCAGAAAGGATTCTGTCATCGGAAGATAAAAACGGAACAATATCCAAAGCTAAAGAAACTAAAATGTGGTACCAATAAAGAACATCTCCAAAAAAAAAAAAAAAA
>SJYC01146148.1:0-53610 GCA_006408675.1 Madoqua kirkii | reverse complement strand
AATGAAAGAAAAAAAAAAGATAATTAAATGTCTCTCGTGTCCTCTGGGCCACCATGTCTTTTAAATTAGAAGGAGACGAAGTCCCAGAGTCACAGGGCCTAGGTTTTTAAGGTAACTTTTCAGGAAAGGAAGAGGAGACTGCACAGAGCCCCTGGTGGATGGTCTCGGAAGTGCAGTGGGGGCAGCTGAGATGTGTATAAGAGACAGCACTGAGACTGCAGAGCAGGCTTGCCTGGTGGCAGGGGCTTGGAAGAGAGGACTGTCAGAAGCCCCTTGCATGGAGGGCCCTTGCACTTTAAGACATGGAGGACATCAGGAAAAGAGGAGACGTGACCATCTCCAATCTGGAGAGCTCAGAGTAGCTAACGAGGATGCAGACCTCCTTGCCCCAAGCAGATCTGACAGTCTCCATCTGGGAGTCATATTGCATCTGGGCAGATTTACAAAAATTAACACATGATGACCCCTGCTCTGAGCCCCATTTGCTACCCTCTTCCTCATAAGATTTGGGAAGAAGCTTTTCTGCCAGTTCACCCGAGCAAAGAAGTAAGTCCTCACCACCGGCTCTGGCTCCATGACACCCACGCCCACGCGCTTCACTTGCTCATCTGCTGGGCCACCCCAGTCGGAGGGTGAGTGACCTGGGCGACAGCCTGGGGCGGTGTCTGGAGGGGTCATGTAGGGGGACGCCACGGAGAAGCCTCTTTCACTTCGTTCCTGTCTGCATAGAAGAAGGCTGGGCAGGCTGAGAGCAGAGAGAGGAGACCCCGTCGTCTCCGCTTCCAGCATCAGCATGGCACAACAGCCGCACGTGAATCCGGAGCTTCATTTAACCCTGTGCCCACGGGCTCAGAAGGGTCTCTCTGAAGCGAGTGGATTTCACCCGAGCGCCTGTGTTCTGGGCCAGGAGGTGGGGCGGCAGGGAGGGCTGGTGTGGGTTTCTGCCGTGCAGATGGGGATGCAGCCCCGGACTCCTCCACCCTCCCAGAGACTCCGTGTCCTTAGCGCCACGAGGTCAGACTGCTTAGGAGTGGCACACCTGCGCTGTGTGCGTGCTCCATCTCTCTGTATTCGCTGTTTCTCCTTGGGGACCTGAGCTATCATCCCCCACTCACTCATCCTGCCCCCGGCGCTCTGCCCAGCAACATTCCGATTGAATGCTGGGAAGCCACAGGCCCCCCTAGGGCACCCGGGCACCCCTGCCACCCAGAGAGAGGCCCCCACCTCCCCAGTGCCGGAGCCGGAGGAGGGAACCAACAGTGCCCGCTGCCACCACACGCTGGAGCCCGGCCGGCACTGCGAGCGGGACTGGAGGACTCACTTCTCAGAGGGATGCTACGAGCAGGTTGGCTGCTGGGTCCTCTGAGGCTGCTGCACAGGGGCCAAAGCTGCTAGCAAGATGCTGAAGTTTCGAGCCGATCGACGGGTCAGGTAGGGTTTCTGCAGCGGACTGTGAGCCAGGTGAAGCGAGAGCTGAGTTGGCGGGTCACTGGCTCTGGGGGCGTCACAGAGAGGGGCCGGCTCCGTGTGACCTGGAGATCAGAGTAGTTAGGTCAGTGGTTGCTGCATTGCAGTGCTTGTGAAGGGGACGCTGTTTTGAAATTGGCAGCGCCAGGGTGGGGTGAGGACGTCATCTGTCGGGGTTGCTGGGTAGGAGAGTCTCAGGCAGGAAGAATTCAGTGTCCTTTGAAAGACTTGTGCCGGCTGAAGCAAACTCTGTGTGGCTTCAGGGTGTGTGTGTGTGTCTTTCCGTCTGTTCATCTGTACCAGTGCCTGCAGGAAGGATTCCAGCAGTTTTCACAGGGAATGTGTACAGCAGAGTGGGCCAAAGGCGATGACTTTGGAGAGAGTGTCGGAGGGTGGGTGATCTGAGCTGGGAAACAGCAGAGACCTTGGTGCCTCAGGGATCTTAGCTGTTGCAGCCTGCTTGCCCCCCACCCCCTCCACGGGGCAGAGCCAGGCTTGCTGGTGACTGGAAACAACTGCTCTCTCTTGCCGAGACCGCCTGTGGTTAAGTTGAGAGCGTCCTTATAAACCTGGGACAAAGGGAGGAATAGAGTTTGCAAAACGGAAAGTGAGTTATCAGTGTGATAGAGTTAGAACCCAAGCTAGACCCAGAGGGATGGTATAGGGAGGGAGGTGAAAGAGGGGTTCAGGATGGGGAACACATGTACACCCGTGGCGGATTCAAAACCAATACAGTATTGTAAAGTAATTAGCCTCCAATTAAAATAAATAAATTTAAAAAAAAGAAAAGAAAAAAAAATTCCTCTTAAAGGAAAGCAACAACAAAAAAGGAACCCAGGCTAACTAGACACTGGTCAGACTTAGGATCCCGTCTGGTAAGCCCAGGCTGCAAAACCCAGATTTCCACATAGGCTGTAGCCAGTGTCCTCTGGGCTTCTATCTACCACGTGTCTTTGGATTTGATCTGAATGTGACTGGTTTGGAAGCTGAAAAAATCACCCGCTGATATCATGTCTAACTTCAGCAAACAGTTCAGCTGGGAAGTGCCCCAGACTGTGGAAAGCAGCTCTCCGAAAGGTTACTTTACTTCTCTCATGCAGCTGAAGGGATGTCCTGAGGTCTCTTCCCCCTACTAGCTGACCTGCCACTTGCCACGCAGAGCACTGGCCCTTCCCTGTGGGAGGGCTTGGCGGCCTGGTATTAAGACCCACAAGCCCCAGTGCAGCCTCCGCGGGCTCCGTGCAGACACCAGCCTCTGGGGGTGGACTGAGCATGTCTGGGCTCTCACAGCCTCTCTCAAGAGGGGTGGGAAGAGAAGACCTTAAAGTTCTCCCGCCACCCCCACTGGCCGCAGGCTTGAATCTCCGACCGTTTTCTTGCCAGGTGGTCCTTGGCTTGCAGAGTCCACCTCAAATGACCGCCTCTCATGGTGCAGACCCTCTGCACCAGCCCCTCCCTTAGTTCTGTTTGCTGCCCTCTCTCCCCTGTCTCTCTGCGGAGCCCCCAGGGAACTTTCCTGACAGTCAGCCAGAAGAGCCCCAACAGGGCCTCCACGGTTCAGCCCCACCGGCCTCTGCACAGACCCCGCCCCGGCCCAGGTTTCCCTCTGCTTCCTGGCGGGCCGGCTTCACAGCAGTCACTCCCCGGCTGCAGTAGCCGTTAGCCAGACATGAGTGCTGAGCCAGCGGCCACCTCCAATGCTGGGCTGGTCCAAGAGCTCGGCTGCATCAGCTACTCCCTTGCCAGGGAGGTCCCGGACTTGGAGTGAGTGGGGCCCAGCCCGAGCTCAAGAATGGAAGTCCTGGATCTCTTGTTTCATTTGAAGAAAGAAGTAGAACAGGGAGGAAGAGGTCCAAGGTCACAAGAGAATTCTTTCAGCAAATGATGAGTGAGCAGTTTTATGCGGAGCCCTGGCCGGAGTTGTCTTGCTGAGGGTGCCCGCCAAACGCCAAGTCTTGACCATTGGACCCCTCCCCACCCCCCGCAGGCATGCCCAGAACAGCCACCGAAAGGGTTAAGTGGGCTTCTTTCCAGCCTAGGGATCTCTAGTAAGTAGTTAACACTGTCGGAGAGACAGCTTCCCCTCCTGACGGACCTGCTGCCGCCTCTGCAGCCTGGTCCTCGCTTGTCGCTTTCAGTCCTGCTGGAGAGCAGAGTGACAAGCCCCTGGAGGTCCCCGTGCCCGTCTCTGCCCAGGGCCTGTCCATCCTCGGGCCTGTGTGTCTTGACCACAGCTTTTCTCTCTCTCTTGCCTCCACAGCCATAATGAAAGACGGAACACATTTCTACACCCACTGACTGGCCAGGTTCCAGAGGAAAACAAAAAGTTTGACTTGAAAATGTATGTTTACTCCCTGCCCACTATTTGGCCTTTGCACCCTTGACCACCATGATCTGTGCAGCTGGGAAGCAGAGGGAATGGGGGGCAGAAAGGGGAGCAGAGGACTTTAGGGTCACTCACCTCAGTTCTGAGGGCTGGAAACTTCTGAGGCCCATCTGGCTTGACACCCTTACCCCCTTTCCTGGAATCTTGTGGGGCCCAGGCTGATGCATCCCATGGCCTGAGCTCAAGGAATGAGACAGGTCTGAGGCTGGCATGTCATTCACCTGGGCCTCTGAGGGGCTAGTGAGCATCTGCTGTGACCACGAGAACCTTGGCTCGGTCAATGAAAGAAAAAAAAAAGATAATTAAATGTCTCTCGTGTCCTCTGGGCCACCATGTCTTTTAAATTAGAAGGAGACGAAGTCCCAGAGTCACAGGGCCTAGGTTTTTAAGGTAACTTTTCAGGAAAGGAAGAGGAGACTGCACAGAGCCCCTGGTGGATGGTCTCGGAAGTGCAGTGGGGGCAGCTGAGGCCCCCTTGGGGGTGCTGGGGTCCCTCATTTGTGCTGAACACTGGAACGGTGAACGGCAGGGTGGGGGAGGGGCGGGCAGCACCTGTTGTTTCCTGGTTCTCACCATCCTCTTTCTTTCTTTCTGGTCAACTTGAAATCAGATCAGCTTTGGACATGTCCAATAAAGCAGGTGGGAAACGCTCAACTACCACCAACAGTGACCTAACCAACCACAGCATGGTGTCTGAGGTCCCTCCAGAGCGGCCCAGTGTCCGGGTAAGCCTAGCCGATCTTGGAAATGTATCAGGCTGCTTGCTTGTTCCTGCAGGTTCCAAAGAGCAGGTGATGGGATGCAGGGAGTGGGGAGCAGGAAGGGAAGAGGGCTCAGACCAGAACCATACGGAAGACACCCTCTAGCTGGGGGGTCTCAGCCTCAGCACCGCTAGCACTGGGCCTGGGTCGTTCTTTGCCGTGTGGGGCCGCCCTTTCACTGTAGGGTGCTGAGCAGCGTCCCTGGCCTCTGCCCAAGATGCCCATCACCCATCCCGCGACGACCAAAAATGTCTCTCGACATTGTTAGATGTCCCCTGTGGGGCAAAACTGTCCCACCCTCACTGAAAACCACCAACCTAGGGGGTCAGCAGGAGAATAACTAACGAAGGGCCTGGCAGCTGGATGCTCAGAAACGGGGGAGGAAGGAAGGGAGTGTCGGGAGAAAGGGGCACCCAGAGAAGCATGTGCAGCGAGGTCCGGTTAGAGGAGGGCTGGAGGGAGGCGTCCGTGGGGTTTAGTGACACCGTGGTAGCCGGGGGTCTGACAAGAGTCGTCGCAGCGCTGTGATGAGCACAGAAGGCAGAAACAAGCGGTTAGGAGGAGACGGGAGGGCGGGCGGGGCGCTGGGGAGTGGAGGCTGCTCTTGCTAGAAACGAGAGCGTCCATGGTGGCACAGCCACACAGCGGAGGACTCTCTAGTCCAGGGGCTGGACCTAGGTGTACGACAAGGGCAAATCCCAAGCACAGTGTCAAGTTGGAAAGTATGAAAACTGTAGTGTCATTTATGTAAATTGCGAACACTTGAAAATAATTCAGCATTTTTACAGATAAGCTTGCAGTACAAACCTATAACCATGGAGGAAGAAAAGGCAGTGAGGTCAGGGAGGGGGCCCAGTGAGAGTCTCAGCTCTATTTGTCAGATTTTATTAGGAAAGGAGACAACATGTAGCGGTGATTTAGTCCCCATTTTTCTGAAATGGTTGAAATATTTCAAAAAAATATTTTTAAAGAATCTTAACTATGAAGGGAAATGAGGGGCAGAGGGTGGCAGCTATGAGATATGCAAGATGGAGGGAGGTTTTCTTTGTTTACTTTGTTTCACGATGTTAAGGGCAGGAGGGAAACGGCCCAGGAGGCAGTGTCAGGAGAAAGGGCAATGTGCCGTGTTTCCATAGAGCCAGGAGCCAGCTGCAGAGGCGGTGGCCCGGTTAGAGGAGAGGCCCTCTTCCTGAGGCTGCAGAGAAAGGTGTGTGAAGCTTGGGGGTGGCGCTAGGAGGTTAAAGACATCCCCACCAGATGTTATCAGTTTTTGCAGGAAAGTAGGAGGTAGGGTTTTCTGCTAAGAGTGGGGTGGGTAGAGGGACATCGGGGGCAGGGCTTCAGAATAAATCCAAGGATCAGTGGCCTGCAAGGGACATTTGGAATATTGCCTGATAATACTGAAGGGTCACCTGAGGTCGTAGATGGAGCCTGTGGCTCTGACTCACGGGTGGGTGTGGTTCTCCTCCAGCAATACTACCTGGAAGATAGTTGCGTTGACTGGAGGTTGAGGGTTGCTGGGAAACAGTGGCAGAGAGATAAGAAGGCCAGGTTATTACTGGGGGGTTGGCAGGGGAATGGCTGAAGTGGCTGTGTCTGGGAGCAGCTTTTAGGCTGCAGAGAGCCTGTGAAACTATGCCAGATGTTGGACGAGAGAAAAGGGAGAGACTTAAGGATTTTCATATTTTGAGGGTGATGGATAACTTCTTCAGATAGCTAATCTCTGCCACTATGTGTGAGTCTTTACAAGTAAAGTAGAGAAAATAATTTCACTTCCCAGTTTGGGAGGTACTTTCTGATAAACCCCGGTTTCTTCTTTCCTTCCTCCTATAAGTGTTTACTAAGTGCTTGTTGGTAGCTGGACTCGTTGCTAGGCTCTGGTGGTGATGAGACGAACAGAAGTTTCTCTGTACAGAGAGCTCGCAGTCTAGGGAGGGAGATGGGAAGCCAGCGGTCCCGCTGCAATGTGACAGGGCCTAGACTGTGAGAATGCACCCCGAGGGGAAGCAGCCCGCCCTGGGAGAGCAGGGAGGTTCTGTGGGCTCGTGGTGCTGCGCTAGGCTCGGAAGGACGGGTAACGCCAGCGGGGCCTCCCAGGAAAGGCCTCACGGGGTGGGAGAGACCCGCTCGGAGTCTGGCGTGACCAGTGGCAGAGTTGGAGTTGTGTGGTGGAGCTGCTGAGAGTGGGCGACGGCCCAGCCGGGTCTTGTAAACCTGTCCTTGCATGCTGTGTTGAGGACTGGAATTCTCTTCTAAATGATGGAGCAAGCGAGAAGTTTTAAGCAAAAGAGTAGGGTAATTAATAAAAGTGTAGTTCATTGCAGAGGGTAGCTAGCAAGAAGAGATGACAAGCCATGAGGCAACAGCAGCAGCAGCATTTGAGGGGAAAGCATGGGCTTGAAAACCACTCAGAAGATAAAGTCGCCAGTCCCGTATGGAGGGTTGTGAGGAGTGCGGGGAGGAGGGGGCGCTGACAGCTGGCGCAGAGAGCGGCTTTAGGCCGGAGCGGCGAGTGGGCCAGTCCCCGGAGGAGAAACGCAGATGCAGAGAAGAGCAAGGTTGGTTACAGAGGGGATGGCTTTGGTTTTGCGCTCATTCAACCCTAGTTGGACTACTAGTGAGCAAATGGTCTGGGCCTTAGATAGCATTAGGGAGCTTGTAGCACTTTGCTGCAGCGGCGGCGATGGATGTGGACGAGGTGACGCAGACAGTGTTTGGTGAGAGGAAAGCAGTGGCTTGGAAGTCCACCAGCACTTACAGTGGAGGCGAGCGCGGGGAGGGCTGGCGCAGACGGAGGAACGGCGTCCCAGAGACCAAGAGGAGAGTCGCAGGGGGCAGAAAGGCTCAGGGCCGGCGTTCTAGAATGTCAGGGACTGCGTGGCCTGAGTTCAGTGACATCACAGGACCATTTCAGAAGAGGTAGAGAAGGCTGACGAGGAAAGGGAAGAGGAAAATCGGCCCGTCTCAGGAGAAAGAGATGGAAGGGAGGGCAGGTGTTCCCGGACAGTGGGCCATGGGTGGAGGGGCAGTCAGGGTGTGTGCATGTGTGAGAGACAGACGGACGGACGGATGATTTGAGATGTCCAGACCTGAGCATTGTTGCCGAGGAGAAGCCACCAGTGCAGGAGGAAGAGATGAAGACAGAGTTGAGAGATTATAGGTGAGGCAAGTCTCAGAGGAGACAGCTGGCTGGACTCAGTGGCCTTGGAAAGAAGGAAAATGCCTCTTCTTTTGACCTTGTAGGGAAGGAGACAAGGAGAGTGGCGAGGGAGTCATTTTCTGGGTAAAAGGGTGTGAAATTGAGGAAGTGCGTATCTGACAGCCTTCATTTTCTCGGTGAGGATCAGGCCCCATAGAAGGCGGGGTGGGCAGAGGGCAGGGGAGCGGTGAGGGTGCGCTGGAGCGGCGGGCAGCACCGTAATCTCCCTGTGAGTGCAGGGAGGGTGGACGATTTGATTACTCTGTGGTTTGGAGATGCAGAGATCAAGGAAAGGCTCTGGATGGGGTGCTGGAGAGTGCAGTTGATCTACCCTGCCAGGGAACCTAGGCTTTATAGGAAGACAACCAATACCAGGAGGTAGCTGATGAATCACAAGAAAAGGGGAGACACTCAGGAGCTGGGGGTGACAGTGGAAAAGAAAAGCTGGTGTAGATGAGTGATGGAGGGAGAAAGCCCAGAGGACGGGGCGCTGAGCTGAAAGATGAGAGTGTGAGAACTGACGACGCTGGGGACGGAGCCTTGGGAGCAGGCCAGGTCTAAGGCATGGCCGTGGGCGTGAGCTGCTGGGGTGGAAGTGGACGGCTGTGGACTTGAGGAATCAGGGTAGTTTAAAGTCAGGCCACTGGATGGGCCATTGGAGCCAAGAAATTGTCGCTGTGATGCAAGACAGAACAAAGCAGATGCCTGATGCCAAAACCCTTCGTCTCTGAAGGAATGGTCTAGGAGCTGATCGTGGTGAGAAAGGCTAGACAGTGAAAGGCCAGTGGTACTTCAAGAGAGAGAAATTGTTGCCAGAACCTGGTGGGTAACAATGGCAGTGTCCATGTGGCAATACGGAGCCAGGAGAACACCCATCCATCCTCCCTGGTCTGTGGTATGCTGGACGTTCAAGAATGAATAGGACTCGGAGAGGATGGAGATGTAGGGAATCTGCTTCCAACTGAGTGGGTCCAAGACAGCACTGTGAACGAGGTAAGGAGTAAGGCCAACAGGAGGAGGATAGGCTGGAAGTGAAATGGGAAAAAAAGTCTTATTTTCTCCTTAAGAAAAACCACATCACAGTGAGACCGGTAGGACTATTCTTTTGAGCCCCACATTAGAGATTAAAAAAAGAGTCAGAAAATTGAAAGCCTGTGCTCTTGAGTTAGTAACAGATCCAAGGTTCTCACCTGAGCTACTTAACCTGAGGGCCCCCGGGGTGGCTCTGGAGAGGGACCTCTCCTGCCAAGGGCAGCCCCCTGTGCAGGCGGGCTGGGAAGGAGAGGGAGAGAGTGACGCCAGCTGCTGTCTGTCTCCCTAGGCCGCCCGGCCATCCCGAAAGGCCATCGCTTTCGGCAAGCGCTCCCACTCCATGAAGCGAAACCCCAGTGCTCCCGTCACCAAGGCAGGCTGGCTCTTCAAGCAGGTGAGGCCTCCTCCGGCATCCTGCCCCTCACAGCGCTGCTTTCTCCCCATACCACCATTTCTCTGTGCTTAGAAGAGCCCGTGTATCCTTTCTATGTCTTTCCCAGGTTCTATTTTGGTATATTTCTGTGAACGAATCTCCTGATTTTATAAAGGCTCCGGGAGGTCAAATATCTTCCTAAAATCACAAAGAGAAATTAGCATCATATTTGGGAGTCCAGCCAAGTCTCCTGAAGGGCAGAGGCAATGACTTTGAAATAGGTCCCCCACCCTTTGAGAGCAGCCAACGGCTAGGTCAGCAGGCCCGCTTATTACGAAGGGAGGGGTGTCCTTATACTGAGCACAGCCCTCTTTCCACTGCATGCCCCCTCCTTGCCACACCCAGCTCACAGACCCTCCTGTCTGTTCCTCCGCGTGTCCTGCAGGCCAGCTCTGGAGTTAAGCAATGGAATAAGCGCTGGTTCGTCCTGGTGGATCGCTGTCTCTTCTACTACAAAGGTGAGCCTGTCCCTGGTGTTGGCAGGGGATGCCGAGAGCCAGTGCCCCCTCTTTATTATTCTGCCCTGTGACGGGGCTCTTAAGCTGATGGATGCTAGTGCATAGGGGTGCACACATCCCCTCTGTGCTCTCTGGCACCAGTGGGCCGTGACCGTGAGATAAGACACAGCTTTCTTGCTTACACTCTCACTCACTCGTTTCATGCTCGACAGTATTTACCGAGCGCCTCCTGGGCTTCAGGCAGTTCTGATGGGTAGTGTGGTGCATGAACAAGACCGTCAGGTGGCAGGGGGTGAAGTCTGGGTGAGGAGGGCAGGAGAGGAGAAGGAGGGAAAAGAGGAGAGTGCCTGGCCACACTAGCAGGCCCCCTGCTAACTGGACTTTGTATGTTGAGCTCCCTTCTGCCCTACCGGGATGCATGGACTGACCTGTGCTGGCGGGGTTTTTTGCCCAGTTTTGTTCACTGTTGTATCCACAGCACCAAAAACAGCACGTGGCACGTGGTAGGCGCTCTGTCGATGTGCAATAAATGGTCATCCCTCGGCTTCTGCCCTCTCTGCCTGCCCCAACACTCAGTCCCTTCCCTCCCCTCAAAAGAGGGTAAAGCTCTTGTAACCGGGTGCAGTGGCCTCTAGGAGGTTATTTTCAAAGCCCGCACAGCAGCAATTTGTCACGGAGGGCACATTGCCCGCCCAGTGGAGGGAACCGGTGAGGGCTGATGGCAGCGACAGTCCTGCCTGGCTAACGCCTGGGCGCCGAGGAGAGAGAGGGGAAGGGATGTGGCAGGCGTGGCTGTCTCCGTCTCCTGCGGGCCGGGAATGGCAGGGATCCGACTTCTCCTGGTCTCCTGGGGGCAGTTCAGTGGATCATTAACTTTGGCACACAAAGGTTGTACCCAGGGACCCCTCCCTGCTGTTGCTGTGCCCCAAGGCTCCTGAGTCCTGAGGAGAGAGAGCAGGAAGGAGCTGCACATGTAGGTCCAATCACAGAGGAAATCCCGAGACTGAGAGCAAGGAATTTGCTTGGGCCGGGCCCGGGACGCAGGGCCCCCCTGGAGCTAGAGAGTGATAGCAACTCCAGATGGGAGGGAGGCTGGGGTCTCTGCAGGGGGAGACACTCTGGGCCTGGTGGGAGGGGGAACCTTGAAAAGCCCTGAGCTCCAGGCGTGCAGAGATGGGGGATGCTCTCCATGAGGCATGCTCTCAGGAGACCCCTAAACACTGGTCTGGACTCAGCCCAGCGGGGCCCACCCCCTCCAGGGAGATAGCCTTGGCTTCCTGAAGAAGCTCCAGGTCCCCAACCCTCCCGTGTGTCCGCCCAGCCCTTGCTCAGCACCATGCAGGGTCAGTGCAGGAACCTTGGCCCAAGGGTCTTGTAGGGATGAGTAAGGGGGAGAGGGAGGCTCGTGGATTCTGTAACCCCTCTGACAGCTCCTCTGACCCCTCCTGAGGGCTTCACAGAGCCTCCAGCCCAGGAATAGAGTGCTCTCCCGGGGAGGTGGGGAGGCTCTTGCCTCAGTGAGTCCCAACCTCGTGGTCCCCACAGAGCACCTCTGCCCCCGTGAGTCTCCCACTGACACCTGGGAACCAGCTGGCTGATCCAGCAGGCTCCTGCGGAGATCCGGGATGAGTCACGCCGAGTCTGTTTGTTCACCTGCTCCGGCCCGAGGGCCAGAGGCCACGCAGGGGTGTGTCTTCTGGGCAGACTCGGACCTTAGTGGAGGGGGTCTACTCGGGGGAGGACAGAGCAAGCTGCCAGGAGCTGGGAGAACCTTAGAGACAGCCACCCAGCGGAGGTCAAGATGCGAGTGTCCGCTCTACCCCCTGTTATGACCTGTTCTGGGCGTCACTGCTGGGGCTGCCTTGTCTGGAGGGGCACTGGGGGCGGGAGGGAGGTTACGAATGTTAGCTGGACAGTCAGACGTCTTGGGCTAAAGACCAGCCTACCACTTTCTACTTAAGTAGAAGTTACGTAACCTTCCTGTGCCTCAGCCTCCTTGTCTGCATAAAAATGGAGGTCATACAGTACCTTTCACGGGATTGCTGGGCGCGTTAAATCTAAGGCTTTAACTTAGAACACTGCCTGACCTGTTGCCAGTACTCCAAAATGTTGGCCCTTACGTGCTCGCTTGTGGCTCCTAGGAACGTGAGCTCCCCGAGTCTAGCACAGTGTCTGCAGGGCCACCATGCTCCCCAGCACCCCACCTCCAAGGATGTGTCTCTTGTTGTGTGGCCATGTGATGGCCCCGAGTAGCTGACGGACAGGGGGTGGCAAGCAGGGGTTCCCAGGCATTTTTCACTGTAAGGATGAGGCACTGCGCTTCCCCGCCTCGCCCCGCGGGCACACATGCATCTCACTGGTGCCCGTTTCCTTGGCAGATGAGAAGGAGGAGAGCGTCCTGGGCAGCGTGCCCCTCCTGAGCTTCCGGGTGGCTGCGGTGCAGCCCTCGGACAACATCAGCCGGAAGCACACCTTTAAGGTCAGTGGGCCTTCCTCTCCCAGGCTGGGTGGGGGCTGGAGGCACTCCTGGAGCACACGGAACGCAGCGGGGTCAGGAGCCGCCACCTTCAGCAGTTCCGGATGGTGGTACTGGGGGAGTAGGCAGTGGCCCCAGGACTCAGTCCAGGCTGTTGCAAGGCTCACCCAAGGCTGGCCCCTGGCTTTGCTCCCAGAGGGGCCTATAGAAATGAGCCTCAGTGATACCACAGTCTTTCCTGCGGGATAATTCATTCTGTGCTGAGTCCGTGGACCCTCTGCCCAGTGTCCTGGCACTGAGGAAATCCTTCGCCGCAGAGGCAGAAGCTGTGGGCCCATGGGTTTTTAAGATCTGTTCCGGAAAGTCTTCCCCCCCACCTTTAGCCCAGGGAACTAGACCCCCAGGCTAGCTTAATTAAAGGGTCTCCAGTGTCAGCTGTTCGCTCCTATTCAGTGCCCAGCATGCTTCCACAGGCCGTGTAAGGGCCCTCAATTTGTCGTTGGTCCTCACTTCCTTTTTTCGCTTTGCCCCTCAACCCTGCTGCCTGCTCCCTGTCCCCTTCACAGCCCTTGTCATGGCCCAGTGCCCTGCTATATTTGTAACCTTGCAAAATGGCTTTTGTAGGCCTGTGTGTTTTAGATTCCATAAACAATGTGCTCTCCCCAAAAAAAAAATCTTTGGAGAAAATTTAGGAACTGAATTTCATGGTGGCTCAGACAGTAAAGAATCTTCCTGCAGTGGTGCAGATCTAGGTTCAATCTCTGGGTCACAAAGAGAAAAGAATGGCAACCCACTCCAGTATTCTTGCCCGGACAATCCCATGGACAGGAGCCTGGCAGGCTACAGTCCATGGAGTCTCAAAGAGTCAGATACAACTGAGCAGCTAAGTGGGTGCAAGCGTATAAAGGGCACAGGAATTAAAAGCCACTAACCTCATGGAGACACAATTTGAGGAGTAAGGGCCCAGGGAGACGGGCCCCACCTGCCTGCTCTGAGCAGCGAGCAAGCGTTGCTGCTCAGAACCTATGGGGGATCCACCCGTCAAAGACAGGCCTGCAGCTGTCTCTTCCTGGGCCGGTGTTTTTCCACATTTAAAAATTCATGCCTGTTTGAAATGATAAAAAAATTCCATGCCTTTTTTGGACTTTATGATGCAAAGATCATAGGTTCTTTTTCATTTTCCAAATATAAAATTATGATATCGACGTGCATTTTTTTCGTACAAAGCCCTCTTTCACCTAGTTGAGAAATACTGTCTAAGACCCTGAAAACCCACAGGTGCTCAAGGGCAGCAGACAAGTTCCTGGGGCCCCAGATACTCGGGTCACCTGGCTCCAGAGAGGTGGGCAGATACACTGGTGCTGCTCTGAGAAATAAGGACGGACTGCTTAGGCCCATAGTTTCCAGTCTCCAAGGGTGCTGTCTGCAGAATGGATAATCAATACGAGTCTAGCTCCAGGGCACCAGATTTTAGCTGGGGAAATAGGAACAGGCTGTTTAACCAACAACAAACAGTCCTGCTACACACAGACACGTACATACACCCACACAGTCAGACAGCCTGTCTCACCCTCCCCTGCAGACCTGTGCACACAGACAAGCTCCAGCCTGGGCCCCTGCTGGCAGTCGCCTTAGAGGAAATGTCCCTAGTGACTGCCACACCTGTTCCATAAACCCGGACCTCCGGCCGTCCGCCCTCTCCTCCTTTCCTCGAGGAGCACACTGCCTCTTTAAACCCAACAGGAGGGCTGTGCTCGGTGGCCCACAAAAGGTCCTGATTGTGGTCATTCAGTGGCCTCCCCAGGGAAGGGAGGGGCGAGAGACAGATGGGAGGCTTGTCCCACTGCGACCCGCAAGCGACACCCTCGGATGGCTGGTAGTGAGGGACCGGCCCGCCTGTCCTGCGCCCGAACACCTTGCCGCGCCCTGAGCCTCCTGTGGGGGGCTCGGTGGGCTCCCTGCTCTCGGGCCCTGTCTCGTATTTCCAGGCTGGTGCAGCTCCACGTCAGTCGTCCTGTCTCTTCCCAGGCCCCCTGCTTCCCTGTCACAGGCTGTTGTTCCTATGCCTTCGCTCTCCGCTGGTTTCCCCACGGGCGTGTTTTGTCCTCCAGCTTGCCTGCCAGCTCTTCAGGTGGAGAGAGCGTGTCTTTGCCCTCCCTGTGACTGGTGTCCAGGGCAGAGCTCTGCACGCACAGGGCACTCCCTGGATGCCCAGCAGGTGGATTGTTTGCTGCCACTCCCACCAGCCCAGGGCACATGGCCGCGTCCCCCACTGCCGTTCTCCTCTGTGGAATCCCTGTGTCCTCCACCCCAGGGGCCTTACCCGGGGCCCTGATGTAGTTTCAACCCCCCAGATACCTCCTTGCAGCCTCAGTGGCTTTTCAGTCTACAGTGCCTCCACAGTCAGCAACCCCCTGCCTCTGCCTGCCTGCTGGGCAGCCCGGCGGGATGGTGGGGACTGGCAGGATCCGGAGGAAGGAGCCCTCTCTCTGTGCTGAGAGAAGCAGGACACTCCCCCGCTGGGCAGAGGCTCCTAGGAAGGAAACCCTGTCCCGGGGAAGCTGCTGAGGGCCAGCGAGTCCAGCTGGGGGAACTTCCCGAGGGTGTGGGCCCAGTGTTGCTCTTTAGGAGAGCCCTGAGGCTTGTCAGAACAGCCCTGCCTTCTCTGCTCCCAAACCCCGGAGACCCAGGATTTGCACCCAAGGGGTCAGAGGCCAGTGTGCACTCTGGGCTCTCTCGTGATGAGTGGGATGTACAGAGCCAGCTGCTTTTTCTGAGAGATGGTGGCTCTCATCTGGGGAGTGTTCTCAGCTCTCAGAATCGAGCTTGGGAGCGTCTTTTCCTCACGGACGTACCCATGGGACAGGTGCCTCAGTTAAGGCCAGAGCCACATGGCAAGGTGTCTGCAGTTGCCGAGCTGGTCAGGAACAGAGCTAGGATTAGCACTGGGCCGCCCTGCCCTCTCCCCTCCGCCGGCTGAGGTTCTCCGGGTCTGAGCTCTCCACCACGGCTCCTGGTGGTGGCCTGGGCCTTGCTGGGTGCTGTGGTCCCGGTGGTGACACTGAGTAGGAGGGCTAGCCCGAGTAGCTGCCCACGTCCCCCTGCTCCTCAACATTCCTGCCACGCCGTCTCCTGTCTCTGCCTCTGGTGTTCGATTGACCTGTTCTATGCTTCTCCTCCTTCTGGCCACGTGAGGACCCCTCCTCTGACAGGAGCTCTCTTCGGGGTGCCCACCTGCCATGCCTGCTTGCGGCCGCCAACTAGGTAGCGTGCTCCAACTGTCTCTGCATGTCCCCGTGCGCCCGTGCTGCTCCTGTGCCCAGAAGGGTGCCAGCTCCCTGGAGGCTGAGCTGGGGCTGGGATGGGCCATGCTTTGGGGTGGGAGGCATCTCTCGCAGGCGTGGGGGTGACTGACCTTCACATCAAAGACTGAATTTGGTGGGCGAAGCGGGCAAGGTAATTGTCCCTTCTGCTTGTAACCGCCTCGGGTAGGGTAGGTAACCCTGCCTGCCTATTACTGGGCTGCCTGGTGGTGTCCCGAGGGCTAGTCACAGGCAGGCACGCGGAGGCCAGCTAGAGCTCTTGGGACCTCTGTGGCCTGCCTCTTCAGCTTGCCCTGAGCTCCAGTTGGAGCCCAGAGCTGCCGGTCGGGGGAGTGACCGGCCTGACCACCCCTCCTGCGGGCTGGGTGTCTTCTCCCCACAGGTGACTGTGTGCTGGGTGGACGAGGCTGGGGCCAGTTCCACGCACTGCCTCTCCCCACAGGCTGAGCACAACGGGGTCCGCACCTACTTCTTCAGCGCCGAGAGCCCCGAGGAGCAGGAGGCCTGGATCCAGG
This sequence comes from Madoqua kirkii, assembly GCA_006408675.1. NCBI lineage: Eukaryota > Metazoa > Chordata > Mammalia > Artiodactyla > Bovidae > Madoqua > Madoqua kirkii. The sequence continues at coordinate 37,560 of SJYC01146148.1, read as the reverse complement.
CCATGGGGGAGGCCGCCCGAGTACAGATCCCCCCAGCCCAGAAGTCGGCGCCGCCCCAGGCTTCGCGTCACAAGTGAGTGCGGGGCTGGAGCAGGGCATGGGCAGTGCCATCAGAGAGAGAGTAGGGGTGAAGATTCCCCCTCGCCATTGCTGAGCCCAGCACATGGGCTTGAACCCCAGGAAAAGGTGAACAAGCTCCTTGCCTCCCAGGAGCGTGCCTGACCAAGTGACTTCAGCGCTGTAGACTCTTTTCCCTTGGGCATCTCCTCCTCTTCTTTCGGAGCCAGTGAAGGCCAACAGGAAACCCAGTTCCACCAGGGCCTGGCCAGGAACCGTATAGGGTCACTGGCTCATTTTGTTCAGCACACCACCTTTGTGGGAGCTCGGCTACTTGCCCACTATGTGACCTGAGTGTAAGTTCCTTAGCCTCTGACCCTCAGAGACAGCCTTTATAATCCTACCTCTCGAGTTGTTGTGAGGACAATATGGTGTATGTAAAATGCTTGATGTGCAGTACGTGAGTCACTCAATATGTGAGTCACTTTATCCCATCATTACCCGGAGCCTCAGCCCCTGGCTCTGCTAGAACTTTGCGCCTGAAGTTAGATTTTAATAGGGACCCAGTAGAAAGAGGTTTTACATTATAGACTCCAAGACTTTATGCATGTCTTAGAATTGTTCACCAAGCGGTATCTCAGCAAGGATGCTGGACTGTTGAATTAGAGAAGGTATGAAGAGAACGTTGTCAGGAGAGTCCGTCCTTGCCTCTACCAAGGCGTGAGCTTCCAGGAGATCACTTATTCTTTTCACGAATATTTACTGTAAATACCAAACAAGGTAGGAAAAGTCTGACAAGCTCAAACCTCATGAAGCTTATATTCTGACAAAGTCCTATGAGGAGCTTGTTTGGGAAAGGGGTTTCTGTGCCTGTGAAGTCTGGGGCAGCCTCTCTGGCCCCTGGTGTGCCTGCCACATTTGACCTCACACAGTCCTTACCCACTCTGCCAGTGAGGAGCCCAGGACGTGTGGACATTAAATAACTTTCTCTAGGAGAGAAGGCTTGCCTGTCACAAGCCTCTGTAGCTGGGACATCAGCACTTTCTCCTCCGGGTCGTCGTGTACAGTTGCCACCAAGTGAGGTGGCTGGGTCCTGGACAGACTGCAGAGGAGACCCAGTCTGGGTGGGGCTGTCTCAGTCATAGCTTGAGGGCTCGACTCCAGGGGGTCGGCAGAAGGGAGTGGAGGGCGGCCCTTGGGGACGACAAGCAAACGCGCATAGGTGGCCTTGGATCAGGCTTCACAGGTGCCCAGACTGGAGCAGGGAGAGAAAACGGTGGGTGGGATTTAGGAAGCAGAATGGAGCACGTTGACTCCTGTTTCCATCGCTGCTTTCTTGCCTATCCTTTCCATTCCTTTCCTCCTTCTCACTTTCTCCCACCTGAACCCCATGCCGGGCTGGGGTCGCTTACAACACCGCCCTTGGCGTCCCACAGCCACGAGAAACCAGACTCTGAGAACATCCCACCCGGCAAACACCATCATCAGCTCCCCCACAACAGCGTTCCCAAGCCTGAACCAGAGGCCAAGACTCGCGGTGAGGGTGACGGCCGAGGCTGCGAGAAGGTGGAGCGGAGGCCTGAGAGGCCCGAGGCCAAGAGCGAGCCGCTGGCGAAAGCCAATGGTGTCCACGCCGGACCGGAACCTGCCTCAGAGCCAGGCAGCCCTTTCCCTGAGGGCCTGAGGGTCCCGGGAGGTGGGGAGCGGCCCGCCCAGCCCAATGGCTGGCAGTATAGCTCCCCGAGCCGGCCGGGGAGCACAGCCTTCCCGCCTCAGGACTCCGAGAGCGGGGGTCACCGTCGGAGCTTCCCGCCACGCGCCAACCCCGACAAAATTGCCCAGCGCAAGAGCTCCATGAACCAGCTTCAGCAGTGGGTGAACCTGCGCCGAGGGATCCCCCCTCCTGAAGACCTTCGGAGGTGCGGCCTGGGGTGGGTAGGGTGGGGTGCTGTTCCCGCTGGGGCTGGGGCATGACATGCAGGCAGTCTCCACTGGATACCTTCCGGAGGCCAGGCTGGATGGGGAAACCAGCCCCATTCCCTGCCTGCCCAAGTCCTTCTTGCCCCACGGTTGCCCCCTACCCCTGATGCTGTCTGCCTGCTTCCTTCAGAGAAAGGGGCAGAGCGCCCAGTGCCTTGCCCAGGAGAGTAAACAGAGGAAAGGCAAGTAAAGTCGCTCAGTCGTGTCCGACTCTTTGCAAACCCACGGACTGTAGCCCACCAGGCTCCTCTGTCCGTGGGGATTTCCAGGCAAGAGTATAGGAGTGGGTTGCCACTCCCTTCTCCAGGGAATCTTCCTGACCCAGGGATTGAAACAAGGTCTCCTGCATTGCAGGCAGACTCTTTACCATCTGAGCCCCCAGGGAAGCCCCACAGGGCAGTGGGTAGACTGAGATATGTAGGCAATCACAACGAGGGGCCTTTAAAGCTGTTCCACCTAGATATCCATCCCTGCTTCCCAGCCTGTACAACATCCACTGTTTCCACCAATGCGAGACTCACTAACTGCCAAGACAACTCACTTTGTGTTTGAATGGCTCTAATTGTTTGAAAGCCATTATTTATAAACACTTTTTGAAAAAGAAAGATGTTGCCACTCATTGGCCCTAGTTCTACCCTCTAGACAAGTTTACTTCTATTCAGTTCAGTTCAGTCGCTCAGTCGTGTCCGACTCTTTGCGACCCCATGAATCGCAGCACACCAGGCCTCCCTGTCCATCACCAACTCCCGGAGTTTACCCAAACTCCTGTGCATCAAGTCAGTGATGTCATCCAGCCATCTTATCCTCCGTCGTCCCCTTCTCCTTCTGCCCCCAATCCCTCCCTCCCAGCATCAGGGTCTTTTCCAGTGAGTCAGCTCTTTGCATGAGGTTGCCAAAGTATTGGAGTTTCAACCTCAGCATCAGTCCTTCCAATGAACACCCAGGACTGAGCTCCTTTAGGATGGACTAGTTGGATCTCCTTGCAGTCCAAGGGACTTGCAAGAGTCTTCTCCAGCACCACAGTTCAAAAGCAACAATTATTTCTATTACTATCTATTACTAGATAATAGTAACTGAACTGGCTTTCATTTGAAGACATTTATTGGATATATGATATTTGGATATTTGACATTTTGGATAGAAGACATTTATTTTTCTTTTGGATATCTTTAAATGTCTTTTGTATAGAAGACATTTATTGGATATTAGATATTTGGCTATTTGAAGACCTTTATTGGACCTCAGTATGTTCATCAGGCAGGTGGGGTTACCGCTTCTTCCTTGGGGCTCTAGACAGCTCCGGGGCTATAGGTAACAGCTCACTGTGGTGATCTGCCCTGCCCTGGGGAGAGCACCTTGCTTGGGCGAGTCCCAGGAACCAACTTGTTGAGTTTTTGACAGGACCCTGAAATCAAGGAAGGCGCCCCCTGTGTGTCCTCCTTTGCCTACCTCCAGGGGCCTGGTACACTCCACTTCTTTCTGCTCCTAGCCTCTCTGGAAAGGATCTGAGAAATTGGTTCGTGCAGAGATGGAGATGGCTGAAGGGCTTAAAGTTTCTCCCTAGGGTATTTCATTTTAAAGAGACAAGGATGGAAGCTCTGAATAGTGAAATTTCTGGCCTCAGGCAGCTGATTGAGGGAGGGAGTTTGAGGACTGGTCCTTCTTGCACCTCTGGAAACAAGCCTCTGTGTGTGGGCAGTGGACACCTCTGTGTGTAAGCAAGGTCAGCCCAGGCACATCCACCTAGTCAGAACCCGCCCTAGGCTGGAGGACAGGGAGGGGCGGCTGGGGCACGGGCAGGTGGCCGGGAACATGCCCGTCTTGTCTGGCTTCCTTACAGAGTCCTCTCTCTCTCTCAGTCCTTCTAGGTTCTACCCTGTGTCCCGTAGGGTCCCTGAGTATTACAGCCCCTACTCCTCCCAGTACCCTGATGATTACCAGTACTACCCCCCAGGGGTGCGGCCAGACAGCATCTGCTCGATGCCAGCTTACGACCGGATCAGCCCGCCATGGGCCCTGGAGGACAAGCGGCACTCCTTCCGGAACGGAGGCGGCCCTGCCTTCCAGCTGCGAGAGTGGAAGGAGCCTGCTGGCCTTGGGCGGCCTGATGGCACCGTCTGGATCCCCAGCCCCTCCCGGCAGCCAGTCTTCTACGATGAGCTGGAGGCCGCCTCCGGCTCCCTGCGCCGCCTGTCCCTGCAGCCCCGCTCCCACTCCGTGCCCCGCTCGCCCGGCCAGGGCTCCTACAGCCGTGGGCGCGTGTACTCCCCTGCCCGCTCACCCAGGGCCCATTTTGAGCGGCTGCCGCCTCGTAGCGAGGACATCTACGCTGACCCTGCTGCCTACGTGATGAGGCGATCCATCAGCTCCCCCAAGGTGAGCCCCCTGTCTTCCCCGCCTTCCTCAGCCCCTGAGGTCCCCCGGAAGCCTGAGACCGTCTGTCGAGAAGACATGGAGAGGCGGGGCGTCTGGGGCCTTTGGGTCCCTCAGCTGGCTCCAGAGGACCAAATGTGGCTCCTGGGGCGGGGGCCACTGGCCCCGCGGTCCTGTCCATGGAGGAGTTGCCTTGCCTCTGCACAGGAACACTGCTTTCTGTGCCCCTCCCCAGGCTGTGCCAGGAGCCCTGTTGCTGTAAAGAGGGCAGAGAGGCTCTGTTTGCTTCAGACCTTGAGGACCTGGACAGATCATTGCAAGTGTATTGCAGTGGGTGAATGCTGTCCATGTCAGTTTGAAATCTGCTCCAGGACAGGATATAGCATCCCTGACCATGAGCTGCAGTTGGTGGGGAAGCTTATGTCCCAGCTGAAGCCTCATCTCTCCAATCCCCTTTCTCTTCCAGTATGATTACCTGGGAGACAGGCGGCCAGTCCCTGCAGGACTGTTCCCCTACAACTACCCACCATCCCCCACGGTCCACGATAAGATGGTACGTCCTCTCCTTCCACTCCGCTTCCCCTCAGGCCCTCTCCTCCCGGGGGAGGACGGATGCTCTGTGCCAGGTGCCTGGACCGTCTGGTCTTTGGCAGCCTCTGGATACCTCCTCCCTCCAGCCTGGACTCTAACGTCAATACCGAGTGCGGTGCTAATTACCCCTTCTCCACGGTGACACAGGGCAGAGGAACAGGGGACAAACCCCGGAAACGTGAGATGTCCCCGTCCTCTGCATCTCAGGACAGCCCCTGTCCAGCATGCAGAGGGACCTGGCTTTAGGCTGCGGGCTGGGAAGAGAACTTAGGCTTGCGTGCCCCAAACAGGCGTGACCATGTGGGTTTCTTCCCCCTGAGTATGCTTGCTTCGAGCGTGCCCGTGCCTGGAATGTTACTTCGGGGGAAAGAGACGAGAGGTAGGATTGGGGAAGAGTCTATACTGTGTCTTCTCGTACCTTCCCTCACCTTCCCACTCATGTCTCTTCCTGGAATTTGTTCTCCTGAGAATTTCATCTCCCCGGAGAACTTGATACAGATGTTCCACTTGGAAAGCTGGGAGAGCCTCTGGAAGCAACAGGCAGAGTCCTTGTTCCCAAGGGCCTGTGACTGACCCCCCTCGACGAGCCTCCTCTGTGTGTGTCCAGACTCTGTAGTCTTGACACAGAGCAAATGCACCCACTCCAAAACAGTGGATTTCCCCAGAAAACGCAGAGCTGACAGGAAGTGCTGCCTGGGTGGTTTCCTGTTGCCTCCCTCTCCCAGGCGAGGGCCAGGCCTTGGAGTGTATCCCTCCTCTGCCCCTCTCCCTTCCCTAGACCCCTCAGGGCCAGGGAGGCCCCCTTTGTCACTGCCCAGCTAACTCTTAACTGCTTTGCTTCCTTTTTATTGTCTTTTGTTGTGTTCCTGTTGTTTGTGTTGCTGTTGGGCCTCGGGCTCCGGGTAGGATGAACTTTTAGACCTTCAGTTGCAAAGAAACCTAGAGTATTTGGATCAGCAGGTAGGCAGAGCTGGTGCCCCTCACCACCCCCTGCCCTCCCATCATGTCTGCCTGCTTCTCCTCGCCTCCTCATCTTCCATCCATTCAACAACCTTTGTTGACACAACAAAGTGGCTTATATTTTGGTTTGCAGCTTCACACCCCTTCTCTGCAAAGCCCTTTAGGACAGCTGGGAGTTTCCTGGGGAAAGGAGAATAGTAAATGACCACATGAATAATTAATGTCACCATCTATTTTTATTTGTTCGGCCCAGATGGAAATGCCCCCAGGGAGCAGGCAACAATTTGCATTTTTGCTGGAGAGAGTTGCAGAGATAGAGAGGAGCTCTAAAACAGGAGTTTTGGCTAAAGCTAGACTAAATCCTAAAGCTAAGGATATAGTTCAGCTTGAATCTGGGAAATTAGCCTATCCTATTCCACAATTCCAGGTTGTGGTTAAATTCCATAATTTGTAAATGAAGGACCACAGACCTGCGCTCACGATTTTTTAGTTTATGTTAATTCAGCATATTTGTTAGTTCCTCTGCAAGGTTATTTTCTATACACAGCTTCTGTTTCCCTGAGAATTCAGTCCTGTAGACAGAGGGAATATTAACCAACCCAGTGTTAGAAAGGAGCATCCTGAAGAGGCAGTGAGTGTCCCTGTGTGATGGGAGGAATCCACTACCTGGGCTCTTGCCTTTGGCTGCCGTGCCTTTTGAGGCTAATGAGGCTGTGATACTGGGTTTACATAGGTCAGGGGTCAATATGTGGGCATTTATATGAGGATGTACTCATGTTCAGATCTGTACCCCAAATCATGGGGGAATCTGAATGTGCACCAGGTCCAGGTGGAGGTAAGCCTAGGGTGGTGGAAAGAATAATAATAGTAATAATAACAATGGCAGACTTACCATAATTGGATGCTTCCTCTGTGCCCCATACTATTTTAAGCACTTTACAGATGCTAACTCATTTAATCTTTATAACAGCTCTGCAAGATGGGTGTTGTTATTATCCCCATTTTGTACGGGATACAATGAAACTAGGGGCTTCCCTGGTGGCTTAGTGGTAAAGAATCCACCTGCCAATGCAGGAGATGCAGGTTTGATCCCTGAGTCAGGAGGATCTCCTGGAGAAGGAAGTGGCAACCCACTCCAGTATTCTTGCCTGGAAAGTCCTATGGACAGAGGAGCCTGGTGGGCTACAGTCCATGGGGTCACAAAAGAGTCGGACACAACTTGGCAACTAAAAAACAATAATGGTGAAACCAAAGTCCAAAGAGATCAAATAACATGCCAAGGACACGCAGCCAATGAACAACAGAGGTTGGATATGACTCTGAGCTTTTGACTCAGTTTACAGCTGAGGAAACATCTAACTTGTGAAGAAGTTGGGGTCAAACCTCATCAGAGTGATTGTGTGCTCTTAACGTTGTGGAGAGGACCACAAACATGGTATCAGAGGACGGGGCTGTAACTGCTGGTGGCTCTAGACACAAGCCGTGTGACTTTCATCTCTAGGGTCGTGGTGTCTCAGTGAGCTCAGCCTCACCGGAGACCTTGGGCGCTGGGAAACACGATACACACATTTTAATCAGTGATGGCACCCGGTCCCCAAGAACGTGGCATTTTAGTCCCAGAAGGAGCACATGCTGTTGGCACTGTGCACATTGTAGGCTGTGTGCGGGTGAGTCTCTGATGCCTGCCAGAGCTCGGGGCTGGGAAGCACTGGCAGGAAGCAGGGTCTGCAGGGATGTGGGCTGGTAAGCAGCAGGGCTCCCGGTCGGGACTTCCTCCCTGCAGCCCATCCACACGGCTGGCTGTCCCATGCAGTACAGGTGTCAGGACCCCTTCCTAGGGACTTCTGCCCTCACAGGAGGGCTGGGGACTTCAGGAATAACGTTTCAGAGGAGCTCTTCCTAGATAAAGGATAATATTCTTAAAGGACAGTTTTGTGTGATGAGAAGAGTCCAGAATATAGTCAGACACTACACTCTAGTTTCAACTGTGCTTTTTACAAGGACTTTCCTGAAACCTTGAAAATGTCACTTGGTCTCTCTGGGCCTTTGTTTTCTCAGTCATGGGATGGGCTTTGTAGGACCTGCCCTTATACCTCAGAGTTATTGAGAGAGCCGGTGAGAAGGTGTATGAGAGCCCTCCGGCAGACACAGATGTGGGTAGTGATTGCTAATATGATCACTTTTTCGTTTTCTTCCAAAAGTAAAAAATATTAACTTGACCACCCTTGCCCCCAGTGCTGTGTATTACTATAAGGTACTGGGTCAGGCGCTTTCTCACCAGATTTCTCTAATGTTCTGGAGAGACAGAGGGTGGCACACAGGAGCTCCCCTAGAGGCAAGGTCCACACAGGCTAAACCATCCTGGGAGCCACAGGGCCGCGGGAGTGCATCAGGGCCAGACTCCTGCCGCTTCCTTCATTGTTTTAGATCCCTGGATGGGGAAGGAGCAAGAGCCTGCTCTCAGGGCCTGATGTGTGGTGGGTATGCCTTGTGCTGTACGTATCCGCATGTACCCCACACGGGGGACACACCCCGACGTGTAGGCAGCAAACGTAAACATACACACGCCACATACAGTCATACGCGTACCACACGGGCACACCCTATACACAGCAAACACAGTCTTATTCACACACACACACACACACGCTCACACATGTGCACAGGCTCTAAGAAGACAGGAATTGAGCTTAGACTTACAGAAAATGTGATTGATGACTTTTAACCATTTAACAAATACTCAACCTCATATTACAGTTGTTCTTTTAGAAGCCTTTTAAATCACACTTTATATTATGGGGAAAAAAACTCCCAAGTGGGCTAAAAAAAGTAGAAAAATCAGATCCTGGGAAAGCCCTTTAGCATGCGCCAGAGCCTGTGCATGGAGCTAGAAGGGTGCCCCTTGCCTGCCTGCAGAGTACAGAAGCAAGGCTGCCTTTGGGCGGCCACCCAAACCAGGCAGGAGGGAAATATGTATGTGTCCAACACAGACTGGGAAGCAAGGGTAAAAAATGTGGGGGTCCCTTGAATTGTGACCCCAGAAGATCTGCCCTAGGGCGGCTCTGCCCCTCCCCTGGTTCACGTCCCCTCCCCAGGAAGCTTTTCTGCACACGCACGCTGTATTCCGCCACCTTCCCCTGTCGATCAGCTGAGTTACAGGGACATAGCCAGGTACACTCCCCCACATGTCTCCACTTGGCGCTGCCACCCTGGAGCCAGGGGAGATGCCGGCCTTCCCGGTTGGTTTGCTTGGCCAGTGCACCCTCCTACCCTCTCATTCTCCCTCACCCCTCCTCCTGCTCTTTCTCTTTCATTTGGCAAGTAGTCTTCCCCTCCATGTTCCTGAAGATCTCTGAGCATAAAGAGTGCATGTTGGGAGAGCGGTGTCCCAGTCTCCGGTGTCTCTCCAACATGGCTTGCTTGCTTTGACCTCCTTATTTGCTCCCTGGCATCATCCCAGGTCGGCATGGATGCTATCAGCCCAGCTCTGGAAACAGAATTTTATAGTCCTCTCTACTCTAGAGCAGAGGTGGGCAGGACTCGGGGAGAGAGGCCTGTGCCTAACCGACGTGAAGGCCCATCCAAAGAGCAGGTCGCATTTTCTTTAAAGTTGTTTTGCTTAGTTCCCGTTTGGGGAGATCGGCCTTTCCCACTGCCCATGTGGTCCTTGACCAAACCAGAGTGAGAAATGAGGGCTGGGCCGGGGGGCGAGGCCCGCACGCTCAGGCACCCGGGGAGATGTCCCTGGGCCCGGGCGAGGCCACAGCGACCTCCTGCCTCCCTGCCATGGCCTTTCCTTGTGGGCAGCTTTGGTGCGAGTCCCAAACCAGAATTCACAGTGGGTGAGTGACGGGCGAGAGCAGAGAGGGTGCTGGAGGCCCCAGGAGGATCCGCCCTCCGCTGTCTCCTGGAGCCCAGGTGGGCGTGGGGAAGACCCCCAAGTGTGACTGCATCTGAGCCGACCGTTCCTCCCTCTGCCACAGATGAGTGAGAGCGAGGCTCTGATCAGTGTGGTGAACCACATGGTGGAGAGCTCCTCCCCCAGCGCCCAGCTCTTCATGCAAGTAAGGCCTCTGCCTGGCAGCACGCGCACGACAGCGCCACTCCCGCCGCCCGTGCATGGTCGAGCCTGCTCCTCCGCCAGGCCTTACCCCTGGGCTCAGCCCGGCCTTCCTCCTTTCATTCCTGGGGTGGCCTCCATTCTTCATGTTCGTGGATGAACCGGGCTCATTCCCCAAACCATCAGCACAGCCAGCCCTGACATCTCATGCCGTGCCAGGGATCACCAAGGGTCCAGGACTCCTCTCGCGTTTGGGGTCTGCTTACCAGTCGCTGGGGTGGGGAGCATGGGGGTGCGGTGTGGAGCGTCCACTGACATTTGTGCATGTGTCGCCAGTGGAAAGCGCGTTTGCCAGGCCGAGAGGCGCCTCCGGCTTAGGCCCAGTCCCTGGGACTGGCACGCCATCTACTAGGGCCGTCATTTTCAGACGCTTCCGATGCTCCTTCCGTCTCCCAGGTCTTATCCTCAAAACCAGCCGAGACTTAACTGTTGTTCCCATGGTTGTTACGCGTGAGCCATTTGGGAGCAACTCAGCGCTGGAGCCCCTCCAGAACCGCTGGGATGGGCTTCGGCCGGCCGGCCCCTGCTCTCCAGCGGACAGAGTGCCGCTCAGCTCGGGTTCTGGACTGGATGCTTCCTGAGCTGGAAGGCTGTGGCCGGTGGCAGGAACAAGGCGGGGCCACCAGCTCTCCTGTGCCCGCATGCCCTGCCTCTGCCGCGGTAACCAGTCTCCTGTTCCTGCAGGGCCCTCCGTACCCAGAAGTGTTCCAGGACAGCCTCCACACCTACAAGCTGAACGAGCAAGACACAGACGTAAGAGCAGCTGACTGCTCCCTCCGCCCCGCTGGCCCCACTGCTGCCCCCTCCTTCTAACTCTCCCCGTGGGGGCTTTTTCTACGCCCCCGCTATCCCCGGTGGCCCCTCACACATCTGTCCCTGTCCCGTCTCCCTGCAGAGACAGTGCTCTCTGCCCGAGCCCCCTCGGCCCCTTCTCATCCTCACCGCTTACCCTACCTGGCATCGTGGCTGCGTGTTTTTCCACTGAGTGTGAGGCCCTCTTGTCTATATAGCAATGGCCCGTGCTTATGTCAGGCACGCAGCCTGACATAAGGAAGTAGCCCCAGGTGCCTGGAAAGAAGACTGCAGCCCGGTCCCTCCTCAGGGAGCTTCTGGGCAGCGGGAGGCCTGGGTCTCAGCAGACCTGTCCTGGGGCGTGCAGGAGGGCAGGGCTGGGTGCCACGCTAGCTGGTGGGCCCAGGACACGAACAGGTGGCATATGAGCCAATCTTGAAGTAAAGGACTCAGGACAAGATAGATTGGACAAGATTCTTGGTCCATAGAAGGGAGCCAAGGGGGTGTTTGAAGAGTGGTGTGAACACAGGTGTGGACACAGGAAGGCACACGTCTCCCCAGGAAACAAGTTTGGCGTCTCCTGCCTCTTCCCTCTGGCCTTGTATGGGTGGCAGATCTGCCCAGCAGGCAGGGCACAGGCTCCGTGCAGGCCAGGACCAGACCTCAGAGGGGCCCCAGCGTCAGCCGTCCTGAGGCTCTGAAAGGAGGGGGCGAGGTCAGGGTCCTGTGGGACTCGGGACCAGTGTACATCGTTCACTGGTTTTACTAAGACTTGTTTGGAAACTGGCCTACCCGTCCGATCCGTACATACCTGGAGGCCTGGGAGGCGAGGCCGTGTTTTCTCCTCAGCCCCTTGTGAACTGGCACCCCCAAGAGGAGGAGCGAGCAGGAACTCGACATTTAGCTCTCAGCCCTCTCCCTGCTCAAGCTGACTCGCTTTCTCAGAGAATAAGTCCATCTCCTCCCCTGACGGGTCTTCGGGGAGTGCCCCAAGGTGAAGACAACTTCCTGTTCCCAGGAGCCTCCAAGATTAGGGTGAAGGGCCAGGCTTCCTGGGCAGGGGAAAGGAGGTGGTGTCCAGAGGCCCAGTCCTGCTGATCCAGTTCCCAGGTCCCCGTCAGGCCATGTCCTTGACTTCCTTCTCTCTCCCTCCCTTCCCCCTGGGGGACCCTAGAAGCTGCTGGGCAAGTTGTGTGAGCAGAACAAGGCGGTGCGGGAGCAGGAGCGGCTGGTGCAGCAGCTGCGAGCTGAGAAGGTAAGCGTTGTGGGGTGGTCCTTAGTGGGCACACAGGGGCTGGCCCAAAGAAGGGGTAGGCGGCTCCTCCACCCTCACTCAGCTGGTGAAGCTCTGTCCCTCCCCAACGTCTGTCCTGCCCTTACTCAGCCCTGCTGAAGCTCCTCTGGGGATCTTGGCCAGTGTGAGGGAACCTCCGCTAAGCTGCCTGGCTGAACCCCTGTGCTCCAGCCCTTGCTGCCGAAAGCCCCAGCGAGGAGTTAACAGAGCTCCTCGTAGCATTCCCCTGCCTTTCTTCAGGAGAGTCTGGAAAGTGCCTTGATGGGGACCCACCAGGAACTGGAGATGTTTGGAAGCCAGCCCGCCTACCCAGAGAAACTGCTGCACAAGAAGGAGTCACTGCAGAACCAGCTCATCAACATCCGGGTGGAGCTGTCTCAGGCGACCACGGTAACCCTGCGCTCCTGCCCTGTCGCCCTCCCAGCCTGGGCTCCCCTGGTCCCCGCGCTCCCCAGGGCAAGAGCAAGCTGTCTGGGAGGGGCGAAAACAAAGCCCTTATCGCTCCTTGCAAAATGGCAGCAAGCCTCCTCATCCCATCAGGTCTCCACCAGGGAGCTTGGCTTCTTTCCCCAAGCCGCATCTGCACCTGTTCATGACAAAGTGAAGTTGAGGGCCACTTATTTTCTTGGCTGCTTTAACAGCGTTGCTGCACACCCCTTCTCTCCCCTCTCTGGAGAACCAGGACATTGGCAACAGGCCACCCTGGCTACCTGGCACCGGGCGGGCCCTCCAACGCAGACAGCAGCAGCAAAAGCCCCGGAAAACTGAAGCCCAAAGCGAGGAGGTGTCTGGCCTCCAGAGAGTGGACTCCTCTGGCTCTCCTTTAGTCTGTGTCACCCCCCATGGGAAGAGCACAAGGGGCACAGGAGTGAGATCAGCCCCTTTCAGCCTGTATGGAGGGGACCCTGTTTTCTCCCTATTTGGGCGTGCGGCAGGCCGAGCGGCTGCACCTCCTCTAAGGCCAGGGTTTGGCTGTCATCGGACTGTCTCAGCCCTGTGCCTTTTCTCATCCCTCCGTGTCCTCTTCCCTGACCTGCCAGACCCCAGGTGCCCCAGCCCGAGGCAGGACGAGGAGGGGCGGTTTGGCACTTGCGGCTTCTCAGTGAGCCCTCCCCTTGCAGGCCCTGGCGAACAGCACCATGGAGTATGAGAGCCTGGAGGCAGAGGTCTCTGCCCTGCACGACGAGCTCTGGGAGCAGCTCAGCTTGGACCTCCAGGTGAAGGGACTTCCGGGTAGGCGGGGCCCCTGTCCTCCTTTGGTCCAAGAGAGACTACAGTATCTTCCTTTCATGCTTTAGAGATTTCAGACTTAAAACCAGGAGGTGGTCCTGGAATGAAAGACAAGCTTCAGTTCAGTTCAGTCACTCAGTCGTGTCCGACTCTCTGCGACCCCATGGACTATAGCGCGCTAGGCCTCCCAATCCATCACCAACTCTTGCAGTTTACTCAGACTCACGTCCATCGAATCAGTGATGCCATCTAACCATCTCATCCTCTGTCGTCCCCTTCTCCTCCTGCCCTCAATCTTTCCCAACATCGGGGTCTTTTCAAATGAGTCAGTTCTTCGCATCAGGTGGCCAAAGTACTGGAGTTCAGGGCCTCTTAAAACAGACTCTGAGTTTCAGAGTGAAGATAATGTGGGAATATTCTTTAGTTATTTCAAATCATGGGGGACAAAGAGAAGCTGAAGCGTGGGAGACTTTAACAGACATACTAGATGTAAACAGTGGTGAGTCTTTAGATGGGAAAGAGGCCCTCCTTTCTGGGATGGCTCAGGAACGCCTGCTTGCAGGCGGGAGGATGAGCACTCGGGGGGCATTGTCTTTTCCTCCCCCTGTCTTCTCTCTCCCCAGGCTCCACTCCTTTAGCCTGCTTTGTAAGCTCTGTCTCTCTGAGGTAGTTAACACCCTGCTTTCCCCCCTTTTCCTCCTGGTAACAAAGCTTACCACCCAACCTTGCAGCTGTCTAGGTGGGTGAGGTGAGGGCCAGAGGCCCCACGCACCACCATGTCCTGTGGGCAAGGCCTCAGTTCAACATGCACATTTCGAGAGATAGGAGAACATCGTGGTCGAGGCGCCGGCTCTTGAGACGAGTAGACCCAGATTCAGATAGTGGCCACGCTGCTTACTGACAGACGGTCTTGGGCGTGAGCCTCTCCACCTCTGAAGTGGGGACAACTGCTATCCTTGTCTCAGAGAGGTGCTGTGCAGCCGCACTGAGTTCGTGTGTGCAAAGCACTCAGCACAGCCCCTGGCAGGGGTAGGGGGTGCAGGGAATGCTAACTAAAGGGAGGTATCATTTTTCAAAGAGTGGACACTGTAACTGAGTAGAATTCATGGTAACTAGGCAGAAGTTGGGTGCAGGTATTACAGAAGGGCTATTTGGCTGTGAAACAAGACAACGAACCCAAAGCTCTTGCCCCTGGAAAACGGGCCACCACCAAGTATCCACCTAAAGGGGCGGTCACTCCAAGACCACCCTGAGCGCCCCTGGGTGGGGGTGGGGTCAGAGGGACAGGTCCTCGCTCTCGGTTCTGAGGTCACAGGCGCTTTGCTGTGACGCCGAGCCCTCTTCTTCCGCAGTTCTGGAAGCTGAAGAGACAGAAGCCGCCTGGGAGGAAGGCGTGTGCTGGAGGGATGTGTGTGCGCGCGTGAGCGTGGGAATGCTCCCGCCGGGACACTCCTTGGTAGCGACTTCCTTTGACCTGCTCTCTGGCCGTTTCAGAATGAGGTGCTCAACCGGCAAATCCAGAAGGAGATCTGGAGGATCCAGGATGTGATGGAGGGGCTGAGGAAGAATAACCCGTCCCGGGGCACAGACACAGCCAAGCACAGAGGTGGGTGCTCTCTCCAGCAGCCTCCTGGGCCCCTGGCCTCAGCAGAAAAGGCGTGTCTCTGGTCTCCATCCCGCAGCTGCCCACTTGTACCTCTGCAGGCCCTCACACGGTGCTCAGAGCCAGCCCGGGCCTTCTCAGGGCTCCAGAAACGCCCCCCACCCAGAACAGACCAGATACACCAAAGAGGCTGTTGCCTTGATCCTCTTGATTCCTCCCTGGAACATCCACCTCTGAAGTGGGGACAACTGCTATCCTTGTCTCAGAGAGGTGCTGTGCAGCCGCACTGAGTTCGTGTGTGCAAAGCACTCAGCACAGCCCCTGGCAGGGGTAGGGGGTGCAGGGAATGCTAACTAAAGGGAGGTATCATTTTTCAAAGAGTGGACACTGTAACTGAGTAGAATTCATGGTAACTAGGCAGAAGTTGGGTGCAGGTATTACAGAAGGGCTATTTGGCTGTGAAACAAGACAACGAACCCAAAGCTCTTGCCCCTGGAAAACGGGCCACCACCAAGTATCCACCTAAAGGGGCGGTCACTCCAAGACCACCCTGAGCGCCCCTGGGTGGGGGTGGGGTCAGAGGGACAGGTCCTCGCTCTCGGTTCTGAGGTCACAGGCGCTTTGCTGTGACGACCGAGCCCTCTTCTTCCGCAGTTCTGGAAGCTGAAGAGACAGAAGCCGCCTGGGAGGAAGGCGTGTGCTGGAGGGATGTGTGTGCGCGCGTGAGCGTGGGAATGCTCCCACCGGGACACTCCTTGGTAGCGACTTCCTTTGACCTGCTCTCTGGCCGTTTCAGAATGAGGTGCTCAACCGGCAAATCCAGAAGGAGATCTGGAGGATCCAGGATGTGATGGAGGGGCTGAGGAAGAATAACCCGTCCCGGGGCACAGACACAGCCAAGCATAGAGGTGGGTGCTCTCTCCAGCAGCCTCCTGGGCCCCTGGCCTCAGCAGAAAAGGCGTGTCTCTGGTCTCCATCCCGCAGCTGCCCACTTGTACCTCTGCAGGCCCTCACACGGTGCTCAGAGCCAGCCCGGGCCTTCTCAGGGCTCCAGAAACGCCCCCCACCCAGAACAGACCAGATACACCAAAGAGGCTGTTGCCTTGATCCTCTTGATTCCTCCCTGGAACAGGTCAAAGAGCACAGCGCTTTCTTGGCCCTCAGTTCAGTTCAGTCACTCAGTCGTGTCTGACTGTTTGCAACCCCATGAACCGCAGCACGCCAGGCCTCCCTGTCCATCACCAACTCCCGGAGTTTACCCAAACTCGTGTCCATTGAGTTGGTGATGCCATCCAGCCATCTCATCCTCTGTCGTCCCCTTCTCCTCCTGCCTTCAATCTTTCCTAGCATCAGGGTCTTTTCAAATGAGTCAGCTCTTCGCATCAGGTGGCCAAAGTATTGGAGTTTCAGCTTTAACATCAGTCCTTCCAATGAACACCCAGGATTGATCTCCTTTAGGATGGACTAGTTGGACCTCCTTGCAGTCCAAGAGACTCTCAAAGAGTCTTCTCCAACACCATAGTTCAAAAGCACCAATTCTTCTGAGCTCAGCCTTCTTTATAGTCCAACTCTCACATCCATACATGACCACTGGAAAAACCATAGCCTTGACTAGATGGACCTTTGGCAAAGTAATGTCTCTGCTTTTGAAATATAGGTTGGTCATAACTTTCCTCCCAAGGAGTAAGCGTCTTTTAATGTCATGGCTGCAGTCACCATCTGCAGTGATTTTGGAGCCATGGGCTAACTGGTGATCTGAGACCACTAGCTTCGTATCTTCCTTCCTTCAGCCCAGGGACTTTGGTTTGGCGCACTGGACCCTTGGAGGCAGTGGTGTCATTTCCATCCATTATCTTTTCCTGCCCAGCTTGCCTCTCAACAGCCAGCCTGTGACCCAGCCCCAGTCCCTTGAGCAGGCCAGGTGGCCCTGACGCCCTAAACCACCCCCTGCCTTCCCACCACAGAGCCGGCCACACTTCAGGCCACACCCCTGCCCCTGTCCTCACCTCTCTCCCCTTCTGCTTCCCCAAGGAGGACTTGGCCCCTCGGGTACCTACAGCTCCAACAGCCCCGCCAGCCCTCTGAGCTCCGCCAGCCTCACCAGCCCGCTGAGCCCCTTCTCCCTGGTATCTGGCTCTCAGGGGTCCCCCACCAAGCCTGGCTTCAGTGAGGTAAGCTGAGGTCGTGAGTAAGGTGGGCAGGGGAGGGAGGACCCAATTCTCATTTGCTTGAAACTGCAAATTCTGTGCTTATCTCCTCCCCAGAGGCCCCTAATGCTCTGTCTCTCTCGCTAAGATAGTCATTCTTACACCCAGTTTGTGAACTTCGCTCCAGATTTCTCCTTTACCTGTTCTTATCTTAGCTGTCATTTTTAGTGGCCAAGGTGGCAGTCTTCCTGAGCTCCATGATGGTTAGCAAAGATACCAAACACTTAATAGAAATTTAAATCTGGGATTGTTTCAGGGACGGGAGAGCTGAGAGTCAGTGTGGGAAGCATTTTCTGAGTCAGTAAATTAGCAAGTCTTTTCTGAGGCTGGGCCAGGGATAGTATGAGGCCCTCTCAGGAAGATGCCTGCGGGACTTTAGCCCCTTCACAGTGAACAGCCCTCCTCTGGAACGTGGTGGCGTGTGTCTCAATATTGAGCCACACGGTTCACACGGCAGAAGCTCCAATGTTCCAAAGAGAAGGTGGAATCTAAACTGGGCCATGAAGCATTGGAGCAGGTAGAGGGACAGGCGGAAGGCATTAGTCAGGAGAGATGGCAGAACAGAGGTAGAAGGGAGGATGTGCCCAGAGTGATGGGGGTGGTGGTGAGGAGAGAGCTCTGAAGAACATGCTGGGGCCTCAGTACAGGAGGGCATCACGGGCAGGCAGGGCTCACGCCGCTGGTGGAGCCCACCCTGGCTTGGGTGGGAGTGAGGGGTCCAGCCCGCCCAGCTCAGGTGGGAGTGAAGGGGTCCCATTCCGCCCGGCTCGGGTGGGAGTGAGGGGGTCCCGGCCCGCCCCGGCTCAGGTGGGAGTGAGGGGGTCCCGGCCCGGCTCGGGTGGGAGTGAGGGGGTCCTGGCCCGCCCGGCTCGGGTGGGAGTGAGGGGGTCCCGCCCGCCTGGCTCGGGTGGGAGTGAGGGGGTCCCGCCTGCCCGGCTCAGGTGGGAATGAGGGGTCCCACCTGCCCGGCTCGGGTGGGAGTGAGGGGTCCCGGCCCCCCCAGGCTCGGGTGGGAGTGAGGGGTCCGGCCCGCCCCGGCTCCCGCAGTGTCGCGTCTGCCTCTAACGTCTGCTAACGTTCTCTTCTTCTGCTCTCACAGCGGCTGCTCTTGTTCCTCCTAACGCTCTGGCTTCTCTCTGCCTCAGGAGCCCGGCCCGCCGCGGCCCCCCCTCCCCAAAGCCTACGTCCCCCTGGAGTCTCCTCCCACTGTGCCTCCACTCCCTAGCGAGAGCCGCCTCTGGCCGCACCCCAGCTCCCCTTCCTGGCACTGCGGTGGTGAGACAGCCAGGGGTCAGGTACCCAGCGCCCTCGGGCCCTGAGGGCAGGGATGGAGGGAACGGCCTGCAGGAGACCAAGTCACTGACCCTGTTCCAGGCTTGACTTTCCCGCAGCTCAGCCTTCCTGGCCTCTGTCTAGTCAGCAGACTCTGGGATGAGCAGAGGGATGGCTGAGGCCCTCGTACTGGTCCTCTTTCCCCTTTTGTTTCCTGTGGACAATGGAAAACTGTGTTGCTGCCCTGCCCCATGGCAGCCCGTGGCTGTGGGAGGTGGGTTGGGGCCCGCTCCCTGCCAGCAAGACCGACGACGGAGACCCCGCGAGGCCAAGCACCGTTCCGGTCTCCTCCTGCCTCTGTCCACCTCAGCCCCCATCCCCCCATGCTCTCCCTCTCCCCTTGCCTGTGTCTCTGGGCCTCACCAGCCCCCGGAATGTAAGGATACACACACTTTCTCCCCTGTTCTGGCTACTCCTCTCACCTGAAGTGCTAGCCAAGGTTCAGGAGAAATGTGCAGTTAGGCTTGGAAGAGGTTGCGTGCTGAGTAGAAAGAGTCGCAAAACAGGCTCAGCCATTTACTGGCAATATGCACAGCCCTCGAGGGTCTGCCCGGTGAGGAGGGCAGGACAGGCATCATTACTTCAGTTTTACAGACAAAAACAGGTGGTAGGACTCACCCAAGCTCTCCAGTTGGGCCAGAGCTAGTTTCTGACCTCTGGTCTAGTCATGCGGTTCTGGGAGCCCAAAACCCCAATGCCCTTTTCCTTCCCACAAAACTCACCTGGTTTTCTTGTTGAAAAACCTGACAGACTCCTCAGAGAGCTTTGGCTTTGTGGCCCCCTGCACCTGTTGTTCCTCCTCTGGCTCACAGCAAGTCTGCACCTTCCGTGTTTGCCGTGAGGGAATTTCTCTGATGAGCCTCAACTGGGGGCCTCTTGGAGACCCTGAGCCCTCATTCCACAAGAGGGCCCCACACTGGCATGGGGGAGGCTCAAGCGCATCCTTGCCCACTCGCCAGTGAGTGCAGAGTCTCCCTGCTCTGTGTTCTTTCAGAGGTTGGCACTCCAACCATTGCAAAGCAAAGCATCTCCACCAGGGCCCAGTTCTCCAAGGTTACTCTAGCACCGTCCACCCATCCATCTTCTCATCCTTTCTCCCTAGCCCAAGGCAAGCTACGAGCAAAGCAAGAGAGACCCCCAGCAGACATCCCCCCTGGACACCTCTAGAGACATCAGCCTTGTGTCCACCAGGCAAGAAGTGGAGGCAGAGAAGCAGGCGGCTCTCAACAAAGGTACCTCCTGCCCCACTGTCCCCTAGAAGCGAGGCTTCACACCAGAGGGGAGCCCAGAGAGGTGCTCACTCACACCCAAGGAAGCGCCTCCTCACCTGGGCCTCCACCTCTGCAGTGGCGGGAAAAGCCCCTCTGAGAAGGGGCCGGACAGCCTCCCAGAGAAGGGGCGGGGCCGAGCCTCCCTGAGAAGGGGCAGGGCTGAGGCCCCCCACCCCTGAGAAGGGGCAGGGCCGAGCCCCTCTGAGGAGTAGGCAGCCCTGTGTCCCTCTTTGTGGGACCCACTGGCCACTGTGTCTCCCTGCAGTGGGCATCGTACCCCCACGGACCAAGTCACCCACCGATGAAGAAGTGACCCCATCGAGGGTGGTGAGGAGGAGTGCCAACGGGCTCACCAATGGCCTCTCCTCCCGGGTGAGTACACGCCCGCAGGCCCCGAGAGCTTGGCAGCCGAGCTGGGCTGTGTGTTCGCCTGTCTGTTACAGTTCAGGAAGCCCGGAGCTAGAGGAGGAAGGTAGAACAAGACAGAAGAAGGGAAGCGGGGGAGTTCTTCAAGGAAACACGTCATGAGACGAGGAAGCTGTGCATAATCAAGATAGCATATTGAACAAAATTATTATAATGTGCTACCGATGAAACACAAATGCAAAAGTCAGTGGTCAGAGATACATGTGCTGGGCAGAGGCACTGTGTCAGTTACCTAGGAAGTTAGCAAAATGCCACGAATGTGGTGATTGAAAACAGAAGTTATTCCCTCACCATTACAGAGGCCAGCGTCCAGAATCAAGGTGTCCGAAGGTAGGCTGTGTGTGCAGGCTGCGGAAACACCCATTCCGTGGTTCCCTCCTGCCTTCTGGTTGTTGCTGGCAACATCTTTGGCTTGTAGACACGCCACCCCAATCTCTGCCCCACCTTCACATCACCTTCTACTCTATATGTCTTCTTTTTCCTGTTGCTTATAAAGGCACCCATTATTCAATTTAGAACACACCGCAATTGAAAATGATCTCATCTTGGGCTCCGTAGCTTAATTACACCTGCAAAAACTCCGTTTCCAAATAAGGTCACATGCACAGATACTGCGGTTGGGACTTAGATGTACCCTTTAGGGTTCGCTATGTAACCCGTTACAGGCTGGCTTCCCAGAGAAAGGAAATTTTAAGGGATCTGGGCAGATAAAAACTTGGAGGGCGGGGAGGGCACCAGTCCAAGCCCTGTCCTTCCCCCGCAGCAGGAGCGCCCCAAGAGTGCTGTGTTTCCTGGCGAGGGCAAGGCCAAAATGAGCGTGGAGGAGCAGATGGACCGCATGCGGCGGCGCCAGAGCGGCTCCACCAGGGACAAGCGGAGGAGTCTGCAGCTCCCAGCCAGCCCGGTCCCCGACCCCGGCGCCCGGCCTGCCTATAAAGTGGTAACGTCCTCCCAGCCCCACAGACACGGCCTGGTGTCTGCTAGCACTGCCCACCGCCAGGCATGGTCAACCTGAGCCAGAAGGGCCTGAGGGAGGAGGAGGTTTCAGCAGGGAGGGGCCAGGACGGACCCAAGCCAGGCATCTGGGAGGCCTGGGGAAGCTCCTCCCACGCTAGGCAAAAGACGGATTGCAGCAAGTGTTTGCCTCTTTTGTGTTTTGAGAAAAATAACTCACAGAAAGAAATGCCTTGATTATTTTAGTTGAAGTGAATTATACAAAATTCATTGAATAGAGAGAATAGTACAGAATCACAACCTAGAAGCAGCCATCACTCGTCCGTGTTTCTAGAGCGTTTCCTGTGTGCTTAACACTGGGCTGGGGGTGGCTGAAGGTCATCATCATAGCACACCAACACGTGGTGCAGTACAGGTCACAAGCCCTTTCGTCTCGTTTAGCCGTTTCAAGGATACTGGACGAGGGAGTATTACCCCCGTTGCTGTGGTTCAGTCACTAAGTCGTGTCAGATGTTTTACGACCCCATGGACTGCAGCACACCAGCCTTCCCCATCCTCCACTATCTCCTGGAGCTTCCTCAGATGTATGTCCATTGAGATGCTGATGCTAATTAACTGTCTCATTCTCTGTCACCCCCTTCTTTTGCCTATAATCTTTCCCAGCATCAGGAGCCTTTCCAGTGAGCTGGCTCTTGAAGTGGCCAAAGTATTGGAGCTTCAGCATCAGCGCTTCCAATGAATATTCAGGGTTGATTTCCTTTAGGATTGACTGATTGGATCTCCTTGCAGTCCAAGGGACTCCCAAGAGTCTTCAACACACAGTTCGAAAGCATCAGTTCTTTGCTCTCAGCCTTCTTTATGGTCCCACTCTCACATCCATACATGACCACTGGAGAAACCTTGCTTTGACTAGATGGGCTTTTGTCCCCATTTTAGAGACCGGGGAAAAAGTCATGAGAAATTAAGGAGCTCTGGGCCACACAGCTCCTAAGTGCAGAGCTAAGAATAGTGCAAACTATGCGCCTAACTTCTCTTTCCACTAAATTTCAGAAATACAGAAAAATTATGACCCATAAACCCTGCCCTTCTTTCATGTGATAAGGCTAGAGATCCATGTAAGACACACTGATTCCATTACTCAAAATATATGGCACAGGATGTGAATACAGGTGAGGCAGGCAGAGAGACAGCACTGACAGGCGACAGTGATGAGGTGTTTCCTCTGCACCCTTGTAGGCGAGCAGGCTTTGGACAAGCACCGTGGAAGGAGGGTAGCTTTGCAGTGGGCTCAGTGGGCACAGTGGAGTGGTGGCCAGGTCAGGCGTGCTGGGCAGGGCCGGTGAGGACCTGGGCATGGTTGGGGCTGCTGGAGGCAGCAGGACAGAGGCCCCGCGCAGCCCTGACTCTGCTGCCCCCCAGGTGCGCCGCCACCGCAGCATCCACGAGGTAGACATCTCCAACCTGGAGGCGGCGCTGCGAGCCGAGGAGCCCGGCGGGCAGGCCTACGAGACTCCGCGGGAGGAGATCGCCCGGCTCCGCAAGATGGAGCTGGAGCCCCAGCATTACGACGTGGATATCAACAAGGAGGCTGTCTCTTATACACATCTCAGACATCCCCCCTGGACACCTCTAGAGACATCAGCCTTGTGTCCACCAGGCAAGAAGTGGAGGCAGAGAAGCAGGCGGCTCTCAACAAAGGTACCTCCTGCCCCACTGTCCCCTAGAAGCGAGGCTTCACACCAGAGGGGAGCCCAGAGAGGTGCTCACTCACACCCAAGGAAGCGCCTCCTCACCTGGGCCTCCACCTCTGCAGCTGGCGGGAAAAGCCCCTCTGAGAAGGGGCCGGACAGCCTCCCAGAGAAGGGGCGGGGCCGAGCCTCCCTGAGAAGGGGCAGGGCTGAGGCCCCCCACCCCTGAGAAGGGGCAGGGCCGAGCCCCTCTGAGGAGTAGGCAGCCCTGTGTCCCTCTTTGTGGGACCCACTGGCCACTGTGTCTCCCTGCAGTGGGCATCGTACCCCCACGGACCAAGTCACCCACCGATGAAGAAGTGACCCCATCGAGGGTGGTGAGGAGGAGTGCCAACGGGCTCACCAATGGCCTCTCCTCCCGGGTGAGTACACGCCCGCAGGCCCCGAGAGCTTGGCAGCCGAGCTGGGCTGTGTGTTCGCCTGTCTGTTACAGTTCAGGAAGCCCGGAGCTAGAGGAGGAAGGTAGAACAAGACAGAAGAAGGGAAGCGGGGGAGTTCTTCAAGGAAACACGTCATGAGACGAGGAAGCTGTGCATAATCAAGATAGCATATTGAACAAAATTATTATAATGTGCTACCGATGAAACACAAATGCAAAAGTCAGTGGTCAGAGATACATGTGCTGGGCAGAGGCACTGTGTCAGTTACCTAGGAAGTTAGCAAAATGCCACGAATGTGGTGATTGAAAACAGAAGTTATTCCCTCACCATTACAGAGGCCAGCGTCCAGAATCAAGGTGTCCGAAGGTAGGCTGTGTGTGCAGGCTGCGGAAACACCCATTCCTTGGGGGGTGGGGAGGTGGGGGGACTGTAGAAGGGCTTGGAGGCGGTGACCGCGTTTCTCCACAGCTCTCCACCCCTGACAAAGTCCTCATCCCTGAACGGTACATTGACCTGGAGCCCGACACACCCCTGAGCCCAGAGGAGCTGAAGGAGAAGCAGAAGAAGGTGGAGAGGATCAAGACGCTCATTGCCAAGTCCAGGTAACAGGCCTCGGGTGAACCTCTACCTCCGCCCACCCTGGCACCCAGGACATGGAGGGCACTGGCGCTACTGAATCCAGTGCCCGGACACATGTGGTTGGTTCTCCCAAGCCTCCCACCATGGAAGAAGTGGTTTGAGGCGGCAGACGGGGCTGTGACACGTGGCCGGGTCGGTGACGCAGCCCTCGGTGCGGCAAAGACCTCCTGGGCTCGTGCATGTGCTCTCATCAAGACAAACGGATGAGGTGCCCTCTGCTGACTTTTTTTCCCCCTCAAGGCTGCCCTGAGTGTTCTCTTAAACCTTCTAGTTCGTTTTAAAATGTTGCAGGCAGGGGTCCTGATATGCATTTTGCCAGGGTCCTACTCACCCCAGGGGACAGGCTTGCACACTCACAGGCCCCCGGACCCCACCACCCTCAGCCCGCAGGTCGCCCAAGCCAGCTGGACCATCCTGCCCCTCCATGTCTGTGTGTCTGTGCCTCTTCAGTATGCAGAACGTGGTGCCCGTCGGCGAGGGGGACTTTGTGGACGTGCCCCAGGACTCAGAGAGCCAGCTGCAGGAGCAGGAGAAGCGGATTGAAATCTCCTGTGCCCTGGCGACCGAGGCCTCCCGCAGAGGCCGCATGCTGTCTGGTGAGAGGGGCTGGGCCTCGCTCTGCCAGGGAGACCGGCTGCCCAGGAGTAGGGGAGGCAGCGTGGCAGGGGCTAGCGTAGAGCCAGGGCAGTGTTCCTTGAGGTCAGGATGAGCGCTTATTGAGCACCAGGGACTGTGCTAGGCTCACGGGGTGCGGAGGGACCAGAGTAGTTGACTCTGGGAGTCTGGGAGCTCAGAGTCACGATGGCCAGCCTCGCTGCTGGTCGGTGGAATGGCCAGAGGCTGTGTGGGGAGCGCAGGGAGCCGCTGTACCTATGCAGGTCCAGGAAAGGCCCAGAGAAGGGGTGACGACTGAGCTTGACGGGGAGATATACAAGTGTGTGCCAGCGTGTGGCGGAGTGAGGGCCGGTGTTCCAGGGCATTCTCCAACTTCCCATCCGCGCTGCAGGCAAGTAGCGGGAATGAAAAGGGGCGATGGCACAAGCAGCCAGCAGAGTCACCAGCTTGGCTGCTGACCCAAACCCACGTTGCTGCTAAGAAAAGATGAGTGTAAGGAGCTGACTTCACACTGACACAAAGACTCGTGAGTCTTAGTGGACACTACGGGGTGGTAGCCAGTAGAATTAACTTCTCTTCCTCCTGAAGGGGGAAGCACCCTGGAAGAGAGGAGAATGTAATTGGGAAGCATGGAAGAGACTCTGTGAATGGGAGGCTTTGTGGTGGAGGAAGTGGTCAAGTCACAAAGCCTGGGAGACACAGTGTGCCCTCTTCCTCAACACGAAAGGTGCTTCGGATGGAGAGGGGGAAGGCTCCAAAGGCCAGTCAAGATGAAGGCCCTAGGTGGACGCCAGGCTTGTGATGACTTTAGTCCTGCTGGCCACAGTTCTGATGCCCTGGGTGTGTCAGATCAGGATCGTGGCTGGATGCACAGAGGAAGGAAAGGCTTTTCATGTGAGGGACACAAGGTTTCAGTCCTGGCTCTTCTCTGCATCTGTAAAATTTAAATCACGATGCCTATCTAGTGGTGTGAGGATGGAAACAAGGTGCGCTACGCCCGCGGCACCGTGCCTGGCACTCAGTGACTGCTCCGTAGATGCTCCCCTGCTGTAGGAGCAGTGCCCTAGTGCTGGGGCCGTCGCAGTTGAAATAGCAGCAGCTCAAGTAGAAGCAGGAGCCTTTTGTGGTTTTTCTAGCAATTTTAAATATCGGTATTTTCAGAAACCAAAGGGTTTTGAGATACAGCAAAGGGATCTAAGTAAGCTTTCAGGAAGAACCTACGAGCAGTTGGGGTATAAATGGACTTCAGAATGGGTGGCCAGGGAAAGTCCCTGGAGATCTTTCAGAAACAAGCTTTCAGCGGGCAGGAGGGGAGAGCAAGTAAGTGGCAGGCTTCAGAGCGCCAGCCTGCAGCCGAACGGCCGCAGAGCCAGTTTGGCTACAAGGAAGCTTCTGTCAACCGCCCTGTAGTTTAGCTACAGAATGAACCCGAACCTTCCAAAGATCAAATTCCGCATGCTCTGGGCAAAAGGCAACTTCCTGTTTCAAGAGCTAGAACAGACGGAGCTATTAAAACTTCCCTCTGCCCCTCCCCAGCCACTGGCTTTCCCTGCTACAGCTCCTCTACCGAAGGCCGCCTTGTGAAAACAGAACTCACCCTGGCTTTTCAGATTCTCTCTCGATACACATGGGCTTACATTCCAGAGTCTGTGTGCGGAAAGCAAATGGTCACCCTGCTTTTGCCAAAACCCCAACTATTTAAAGCATGGCTGTGGCCCAGCCAGACCTCAGACTTACCCTGTGCCCACCGCCCTGGCCTGTGGCTCATGTTCCCAGAGCCCAGCTCTGCCAGGCACGGCAGTGGCTGTGTGGGAGAGGGTGCCTGTGGGCTGGTGCAGCGGGCAGGGGGTGCAGTTAGGGCCTGTGTGCAGCGTGTGGCCTGGTGCTAAGGCGGGTGGCGAGCGTGTAGCCGTGCTGGTGTTCCTGGTGTGCAGTACACGGAAGATGTGGCAATGCTGGGTTTGTCCATGTGGCGTGATGTCATCGCAGTGTCTGTACTGGGTAATGGTTGTAGGTACACTTGTACGTGTGTATATTCACGTATGTGATGTATGCGTGGAGGGAATGTTTGCAGATATAGGAGTGTGACTGTGTGTGCAAAATGTCTGTGGGTGTTGTGCAGAGATCCATTATTTATCAGTACAGGTGGTGTTTGGGAAACTGTTGCTGTGAGTGTACAATATGTAGGTGGAGGTGGTGCTTAAAAATGAGACGTTTACATGTGATGGGCTTTCTTTGCAGGGTGATGGATGATCGAGGCTATTTGTGTATATGTTGTGCACAGTGTGTGTATGGAACTTTTGTGAAAACACCGACGTGTACAGGATGGAGCTAGCACAGCCTCATGAACGTGAATACGTGTGACTGGTTATACATACAGGCGTGGTGGTACTTGTGAACACACAACTGAAGTAGCCCGTTGTACAGTGCCTATCTGCCACATACGTGAACTTATTTTGATGGACGTATTCATAATCCATTTAGTATTTTTCTGATTTCTTAAAAGAGGCTGTACTTAACATAATTAATCTTTCTTGTTCTCGCTCATTTAGTATCATTATGCATGTACGTGTGCTAAGTCACTTCAGTTGTGTCTAACTCTTTGCGCCCCCGTGGATTGCAGCCCACCGGGCTCCTCTGTCCATGGGGATTCTCCAGGCAAGCATACTGGAGTGGGTTGCCATGCCCTCCTCCAGAGGATCTTCCCAACCTGGGGTCGAACCAGCATTTCCTGTATTGGCAGGAGGGTTCTTTACCACTAGAGTATCATTATAAATGTCCTTATTTTGCTGGCCTCTGTGGAAGAGATGCCTTTGGGGTCTCTAATCCATACAGATCTATCTGTGGCCCTGCTAAATGTTCCCAGACTGTGAAGATTTTAAAGTTAATATGTCTCCTTTTCACAGAAGCTGTTCTCACCTTCAGTTGTGCCTCAGTGGGCCTCTCATTTCCTCTTTCTCTCTCCCTCTCCTAATTTTCCTGTTTCTAATCTCTCATGGGCTAGAAACCCAGCAAGTCAACACCTATCATCAGTTCAGTTCAGTTCAGTCACTCGGTCGTGTCTGACTCCCTGCGACCCCATGAATTGCAGCACGCCAGGCCTCCTCGTCCGTCACCAACCCCCGGAGCTCACTCAAACTCACGTCCATCGAGTCCGTGATGCCATCCAGCCATCTTATCCTCTGTTGTCCCCTTCTACTCCTGCCCCAAATCCCTCCCAGCATCAGAATCTTTTCCAATGAGTCAACTCATTGCATGAGGTGGCCAAAGTACTGGAGTTTCAGCTTTAGCATCATTCCTTCCAAAGAAATCCCAGGGCTGATCTCCTTTAGAATAGACTGGTTGGATCTCCTTGCAGTCCAAGGGACTCTCAAGAGTCTTCTCCAACACCACAGGTCAAAAGCATCTGTTCTTCGGCGCTCAGCCTTCTTCACAGTCCAACTGTCACATCCATACATGACCACTGGAAAAACCATAGCCTTGACTAGACGGACCTTTGTTGGCAAAGTAATGTCTCTACTTTTGTAATTATTTTTAAATAAGAGTATCTGGACTCCAAGGAACTCTGCAGGGAATAAATTATAAGAGCTTTATTGCATGTACATTGTAACATCTATTTGGCTTCCTTAAGATCTTCCTTGCTTAGGTTTTGGTTTTTTGACTCTTAGGAATTGAAGTTACCAGACAACTAACCATTGGATCTGTGACACGGGTGTGCGCACGGATGTGTGCTTCAAAGGTGTTTGTGGTCGTATCTGTATGAGAGGAGAAGGCAGTGGCACCCACTCCAGTACTCTTGCCTGGAAAATCCCATGGACAGAGGAGCCTGGAAGATTGCAGTCCATGGGGTCGCTGAGGGTCGGACACGACTGAGCGACTTCACTTTCGCTTTTCACTTTCCTGCATTGGAGAAGGAAATGGCAACCCACTCCAGTGTTCTTGCCTGGAGAATCCCAGGAACGGGGGAGCCTGGTGTGCTGCCGTCTATGGGGTCACACAGAGTCGGACACGACTGAAGTGACTTAGCAGCAGCAGCAGCAGTTGTATGAGAAGTGACAAGTGTGTTGGGTTGTGTGCAAGACCAGGTCCAGTCATGCCCATACACACACATGAGTTGTGTGTACTGAGTAGAAAGGTGTGGTGTTGCTGGACCCATGCAGACTGGATCACTTCCTGTCAGGGAGAGTGCTGTGTCTTCTGTATGTTTGTGGGCATGTACGGATGGCCGTGGGGCTGCGTAGACCCTTTCTCCTGTGCAGAGGCCAGGGAAGGTAATGAGGGCCCAGGTAGGGTGGGAGCAAGGGTCTGGGAAATTTGGTGCCAGGGTCCCTCTCCAGGAGACAGTGTGACCCTTGCCCAGGTCTGATTCTGCTCTGAGCCTGAGTGAGGCTCCCACAGCCACACCAAGGGAGCGTGGGGGTCTAGAGACTTGCAGAGCTTGTTCCTAACACTACAGCTCCTCCTCCTTTGTCCTTCACTTTGCTGTTCTCAGCATGGAAAAGAATGATAATAAAGTAAAATCTCATTAATTTAAATGTCACCACTTTGGGGCTTAAATGATTTGCTTAGAGGTGGATTGAAGTTGGCCTTTCCTGGATGGATGAAATGAGATCTCAAGTGACAGTGGGGAATTGCTTTTGAACCCTCCAGTTGAAGTTAACAGACTGGTTTGAAGCCCATCAGGAGCCTCTGTCCTCATGGAACTGATAAACACTGGGGTCACTCCACTTTGAGTCACTGAATGAGGGCCTGGCGATTTGGATTAGTGTGATTTTACTGCGCTAGTAATCATGGTCCTCAGTGATACCACTGCCTCTGAAGGTGCCACCCCTCACGCTGTCCACAGTCATGGGGAGGCGTGAGCATCTCCCCGCTGCACAGATGGAAGGGGAGCTCTAGGCTCAGAGGGGCCAGCCTCGCCCCTAGTCACCCTGCTTCTCAGCAGAGCTTGGATGCGGCCAGGTCTCCCCTGGGTCCTGAGCTCTCCTCCATGGCGACTCTGGAACCAGCTCCGCTCAGCTTGAACAGATGCCCAAGCTCAGCGCTCCTCCCTGCTTGCCTCCTGCCTCGCTCCCTGCGTGGAGGAGGGCCTCGCTTGCTCTGGGCACCGGCCTCCTGCCTCCACCTGACACCCCCCTCCCCCGCAGCCCCTGTTCACCGGCCTGTTCATTTCTGTTTCCAGTGCAATGCGCCACCCCAAGCCCTCCCACCTCCCCTGCCTCCCCGGCTCCACCAGCCAACCCCCTACCGTCTGAACCCCCGCGGGGGGCCGACAGCAGCCATGTCATGCGGGTCTGAGCTCTGACGTAAGCACTTTTCTACCGTATTTCATCCAGCCCCGGGTGTGGGACCCCTGCCCTCCCCCGGCCGCCTGCACCCTCCATCCCGCCCGCCATCGCTTCTCCCACGCTGGCGCCCTCCCGCTCTTCCCCTCCATCCGTCCATCCTGCGAGGTGCTGGGCTGGAGCTAGCGGCCAGGGCTGCTCCCGGGAACCTGCCGTGCCAGTGGCTTTGCATCTCCAGGAGCAGACGGGACAGAGGCCGCTCCTGTCCGCTGTCAGAGGGCTGCCCCAGCTCCCCACCCCTGCACCTCCTGTCGGCCTGCAAGCCTGCCATCTGTTCCCTGCCTCAGAAGCCCCTAGAAGCTGCTTCTCCCAGATCTTATCTCTCCCAGATGGTGCCCAGGTCTTCTGTAAATTAAAGTGGCCCCGGACAGCTCTAGGCAAAGGCTGTGTCCCTTCCCCCTAGCACACAGCCCCTCAGTATCAGGCAGCTGATCAAGAACTGACTTCTGTTCCTTTGTCCCCCTCTCTCAGGGTTGAGGGGTGGTTTTTGCAGGAGAGACTTCTTTCTGGGTGGGTGAGCTGGAGGGCCCACCCCACCGTGCAGCGCCTTCTCACCCGCGTCTCTCTCCTCCAGTGCAAGCCCTGGCTGAAGCCAACGCCGCGAAGCTCCAGAGAGCCACGTTCTGAAGCCCATCTCTGCCTCGCTGCCGACCCTGGCCCCCCACCCCCACCCCCGCGCTCCGGTGGGAATGCCGCGGGGAGCCAGGCCAGGGGCTGGGGTCGCCACCAACAGCAGCACAGACACTGTGGTGTCCACACCCCCGGGGCTCCGGCCCAAGATCCTCGCCACTCGGACGGCTGCCCTAGGCCAGGGCCTCAGGTGGCGGGGTGAGGAGCGCCGTCCTGTCTGCTGCCCTGGGCACAGGGAGCCTCGCTCTGGCCCTGGCTGGGGTTATAACAGCCCTGCTGGAACATTCCTAGTGGAGAAGATGCCCTGGTGGGGAATGCCCCTGGGCCCTCTTAGGTTAGGACTCGTCTCTCGATGCCAAGAGCGGGGCCTGATGTCATCCCCTTCCATCAGCCAGCGTTGCCCAGGGTCTTGGCACAGGCCTGTTTATTGGGTGCTCCTTTGGGGTCCAGTGGAGACTGACCACCTGCCTGAGCCAAAGACAAGCTGACGAGAGATGGGAGAGGCTCCTCGGCTCCCAGAGGGGAGTGCTGGCCGTGGGTGGGAAGCGGCAGGTGTGTGCAGTGTCTGAGGGCAGGTTGAGAAGGGGTGGCGGAGAGAGGGGAGAGGTCTCTGGAGGACAGGAGGAAAGGGAACGGCAGGGCTTGTGTGCGAGGAGGAGGGGGAGGACGGAGATGAGAAGGGAATGGGGTCGGTCTCCCCGGGGTGGAGCCTCAGGTTAGTGCCAGGCACAGCGCCAGGTGTCAGCTCAGCTCTCCCCACCTTGTGCTGGGATCGGGGGCTGCCAGCTCCAGGACCCCCATGGAGCATGCTGCTGCGGGGTGGAGGTGTGCGCTGAGGGCCTGGGGAGCGCAGGCTGGGGACAGCTCCTTCTGGGTCTGGGCCTGACCTCGGCCTCCCCGTCCTGGGGTTAGGAGCAGAGAAAAGGACCTGTCTTGGTCCTGCTGGAAGAGCAAAAGATGTGGGGTGGTCAGGGTGTGGAGCGTGTGGTCAGCCACGGGGCCTTTCCCTAAACGTTTCTGTGACGCTGTCTCGTCTCCTTCCCCCTGGAGTGTGCTGTGGGCCAGCTGAACGTGTGCCCCAGGAGAGCAGATGTGGCCGGAACCTGGTAGGCCAGATTCTGGAGCCCTACTGTCAATCCCAGGCGTCCCACGTGGGGCTAAGTTGAAGCTGTTGGAGGGTCTCCCTTCTCGCGTGGCTCATTCACATCCTGCGTAGCCGGGGGACCAGTGGTGGAGAGACAGGAGCAAAGCCTGTTGTTCCTCTGCTCCACCACCTTCAGATGAATGTAGCCAGAGAGGCTGGAGGAGCTAGAGTGAAAACCCCTGGTCCCTAGACCTTCTCTTTGCCAGGGTTGCTTCCCTGAGACTTCAACCTGACCTCCAACGACCCTGAGAACGATCACTTCATCTTCTAGCAATTCCTCTCCACTCCTTCGTGGCTGGGACAGTTATGGTTCATATGCAAGTAAAGCTGACAATTCACTCAACAAATATCTACTGAGCCCCTTTTATGTGGTAGGCACTGTTCTAGGTGCTTAGGACGTTCCCGTGGTTCTGAGGGCTTACAGACAGGAGGATTCGCTCACCCTCATGTCTAGCAGGTTTTTGTAAACGTGACCCCGGCTGCATCTCCCATCTTCAGCACAGCTCAAGCACCCCAAACTTGTCCTTTCTCCCCCATAGACTGGCAGGTGGGATCAGCTCCCAGGTAACCCTCTCTCCCTTCTCCATCTTCTCCCACACCTTGTCCATCCATGAAAAGCAGATTTTTGGGGTCCTTCCACGCCTTCCCCTTTCTTTGTGTCTTTTTTTTTAAGCAATATTTTTAGAAATACATGTGAAATACCAAGGATTAATGTCTGCCCCTCTGCGACCTCTCTTTCACCTCTTTTTCATAAAGCTGGCTCTTTATGTTGCTTTACATGCCTTAATATATGTTTTGTGAAGATTTATCATATTACAGATGTATATATAATATATATATTTGTTTGGACATCTGATCCTTTCCTGAAACTCCTGCCCAGGCCCGTTTTCTCTCCTTTCCTTTCCACGTCATTCCAAGCATACTGTGGCCATACCCCATGCCTTTTGATCCAAAGAGGGGGAGAGGAGTTATTTTAAGACAGATCTATTTTACGTTTTTGTTATAAAAGCAAATCTATTTTCAAAATGTGCAATGTCTGAATGGAGTTGGCAGACGATGTGAGGGACTAGGGGGCTGCCTCTAGGTCCAGCCCTCCACCTTTCCCTCCTCCTCAGCAGCCTCCTCCTTCCCATTCCTGGTCTGCCAAGGGCTGGTCCCCAGAACTCAGCCGGAGAGGATCTTGCCAAGGCAGGACATTCTCTTGCAGTCCTGGTCTAAGGATTTGATTACACTGTCAACTTTTGATGACTCTCTAGGGTTGTTGAATGTGAACCTTCTTGAAGGAAATGTTTACAGCTGTGTGCACAAAAGCAGACCCTTGTAGGCATACATGCCCCAGATGTGCTCCTGGACCACCACCTTTATCACCCTGCTGGAATATGCCAAACAGCACTGAGAATGTCTGTCTGTTGTTTGATGGACCCAGGATATGGTGCAACGGCCAGTGGAAACAGTTCGACATCTCTGGTCCTTCGGGGCAGACACATTCAAGTTCCTTGGACTTCTCACATTCCTCTTCACTTGGCCCCTCTGGTCTGGGAGACATCTACGGCACCTGCCTCCCTCTGTGACCTTTCTTCTGGGGCCCGTTGTTAAGGGGATGGTACCCCAGTCTGGCATCCAGACTGTGAAGTCAGCCCTGAGGGTCCGAAGGACAAGGTGCATCTCAGCCTTGCCCAGGACTTTCCTGCTGCTGGGGCCCTGAACTAAGCCAGCTCAGCCTTCCAAACTGCTTAGTGACTACTGAAGTGGGCAAGGGGCTCTTGCTTTGCAAGGATTTGGGCAGAATGGAAGTCTTTTGTCCAGATCTGGAATCAAAGGTTTTGGAACCTAGCACAGAGCTCCTGGCCAGCATTTGAAGCCTGGCCTCCCACTTTGACCTTTGCTGGCACCCTATTCCCAGCCTAAAGCATCTTGCTAGGAATAAAGGGGGCCTGGCTGGGGGCCCAGAGCTAAGTAACCCACCTGGGGAAAGCCCTGGTTACTAACCTAGGGCCTTCCCAATTAACACATTACCTCCCTCAACAATAACCAGGAGGCTGTACTCAAGTACTAATGTTGTCACTTTAGAGATTCTCTGAGGTTGAAGGCTGTGCATACTTGCTCACCTGCATCGGTGAGCGAGATGCTCTTGGAGCAGGGCTGACTATAGCAAGACAGAAGTAATTCCCTTCCCTTTAGGCAGCCCCTTACCTGGCAGCTCTTAAAACTAAGGAAAATATGAAATATACGTATATATACATATATCTATTTATGCACATATTGGGGCCAATTTGATTTGCTAGTATTAGACAATAAACTGTACAAGGAAATTTATGATCTTGGTGTCTTTATTTAGTATAAAAGTGACCTTAGAAGAAGAGTTAAGATTAGATAAACAGTGACTATCTGTCAGAGCTCTGTAACAGCCCCTTAGCATCTTTCTAGCCAACAAGCCCCTCCCCAGGGAGGGGCATCCAACTGACAGGTGAGTGCTTGCTTCCTTCCCGGCAACATTCTTTTTATAGACACAGGTACTGAAGCACTCAGTGAACTCTGGATTTGTATCTTGCAAGTTTGTATAAACCCAGTCCAGGAAATAAACAGCTTGTACAAGTGGCGTGTCTCTGGCACTGCGTATCCATGTCTGCCGTGCCTGGCCTTGGGGCCCATGGCAGTTCACGCGCTCGGCAGAAAGGGCGAGGAGGCCTGGGCCAGGCCTTCCCTAAGGGACCACCCACTCCCCCTAAGCCGTGGGCTGCCCACGTTGGCCTCGCTCCGGGCAGAAATCCCAGAATTCTCAGAAGGATGGGACCTCCCCACAGACTGGGGATGATGGTTTGCGGTCAACACCACTGTTATCTTTTTGATCCACATGATCCCAGATCCAGACTGGTCCCAAGAACCTGAACAATGGAAGCATCAGATGCTTTAGGCCCTGGAACCTTCCACTGAAGTCAGGGTGGGGGTTGGTATCAGAAAGGCTGCCTGAATTCTTGTCATCTAGCTTCAGAGATTTGGGGCCACATCGCCTGGCAGGTATTCAGTGCTTATCCTTTATGGACACTCAGTGTGAAGGACTTTAGCAGAGCTGCTCAATTTGAAATCTGTTTGTGAGGAATGAGAATTAAGAAATCCTGTGAATTCTGTGGGGAAGTGGGTGGAGAGTGAACATGAACCCAGGACAGCAACAGGCTTTGCTGGGCTTCCGCAGGATATCTGGGGAGAAAAGGTGGCATTCATGGTTCAAGAAAGAGGATATAGGAAGGCAAGCCTGATTAGCTTGGTTCTAATGGCTGGTTTTGAATTCTGGACACCTCATCCCTAAAGGGCTAGTAGAATGTGTATTGATGACTGGATTCTGGATTTTGCGACCTCTCAATCAATCAGTCAAAGTCACTCAGTCGTGTCCGACTCTTGTGACCCCATGGACTGCAGCCCGCAAGGTTCCTCTGTCCATGGGATTCTCCAGGCAAGAATACTGGAGTGGGTTGCCATTTCCTTCTCCATCCCAAGAGCGTTATAAACCTTAATGTCCTTTGTGAAGCAACAATTGGGACCAGATGCAGGCTCATGCAGAAGTCTATAGAGCTGGAGGGGGTGTACTGGAGAAATGGTCCACGTGCCGGACCTGCTCCTCTGTCCAGGCTAGAGCCAGGGGCTTGGAGAGGAGGTGGAGTGTGATGGCATGGCTTCCCTCTAGGCGGGATGCTCAAAGGCCCTGACTGCTGCACCCTCTGGCCCAGATCAGTCCTTCCATCAGGCCAAACTAGGGGTGCAAAAGGGGTCAGTCGTCAGGAACCAGACATGAAACAGCAGCTCGGGGAAGGCCCTTTAAGGAGCAGACTTTGTAACTGCCTAGGCGTGTCTTTATTCTTGATGAGAGGCGTGCGGGGGCCAGGCAAGCAGCCAGACTTCAGGCCCTGCTGCTGCAGGGTATGGGGCCATGCCACACACCCCTTATCCCCAAGCCTCCAGTGCAGAACTGGTGCAGGAAGGAGACGCTGCGCTCAGCTCCTGGCCGCGCTCCTTGCTAGCTGCATAAAGATTTGGACAAGTCACTAAAATTCTTGAATCACAATTTCCTTACCTGTGAAATGGGGGTATTAACTACCATCCATAAGGAGCTCCCGTGAAAGTAAAATTTTAAAAAATGGATGGAAAACAGTGAAAATGCAAATTCATTTACAAATGTGAGGAGACGGTAGTGACCCTGTGTTGGGCCCTTGGCTATCTTTAGGGTCACGATGAAGGGAGAGGGAGAATGTTTCCTTGGAGATCCTTGGCTGACCCCACGGTCTTCGCTGGAGAACTTCGCAGGGCCCCTACCCTTCAGCCATCGGGGATCCTTCCCCCGCCCTCTTCCATCCCTGCAGCCCCAGGAGCAGCTGCATTCTCCCAGCCCTTCCCCGCAGACCAGAACAGGCATCCCAGGGTCTGCGTCCTCCTCTCCGGGGTTGCCCCCATGAAGGGGCCCCTCTTCAGGATGGTGGGCTGTAGACAAACCCCTCGGGCCCAGCTCTGGTATGCAGTGCTGCCACCTGAGGATCAGATGAAGATGGTCCAATTTCAGGAGAGTTCAGTTCCTAGCTTACAGGTGGGCTCCATGGCTGAGAGGAATGTACCCCTAGCTGCTACTCCTAGTAGCTCAGATGGTAAACAATCCGCCTGCAATATGAGAGACCTGGGTTTGGTCCCTGGGTTGGGCAGATCCCCTGGAGAAGTAACGGCTACCCACTCCAGTATTCTGGCCTGGAGAATGCCAGGGACTGTGTAGTCCATGGGGTCACAAAGATGCAGATACAACTGAGCAAATTTCACTCCTGTGGGAGCAGTTTGAAACTACAGTTAAAATCTGAGTCTTTCATATAGCAGCACTAGACAGTAGACTAATAATAGTAATATTAATAACAATATAATTATTACAACTATATGAGAATAGTAATAACAATGGCTCATTAAGTACTTACTATGAGCCAGGTCCAGTTCTATGTACTTCACATGCACGTACTCACGAATTCTCACATTTATGTGATTATTATCCAAGAAACTTAAGCATAAAAAGAGTGAGTAGAATATCTAAAGGTCTTATGAAGCTTGAGTGAAGCCCAGGGCACTCTAATTTCATAGCCTGAGCTCTCTACCTACCAGTTTCAATGGAAATTATACAGCCTCCTAAGGGTGATTTTGAAAATTTTCAGGAAGTCTTAAGTTGTCTCAGTGTTAAGGAGGCAAAACTTTTACTGGCATTTAGTGGCTCCAATACACAGGAGAGTTTTCCAAAATAATGAATTGCCTTCTGTCCTGTATAACTTTCAGTACAGTTCAGTCCCTCAGTCATGTCTGACTCTTTGCGACCCCATGAATTGCAGCACGCCAGGCCTCCCTGTCCATCACCAACTCCTGGAGTTCACTCAAACTCATGTCCATCAAGTCGGTGATGCCATCCAGCCATCTCATCCTCTGTCGGCCCCTTCTCCTCCTGGCCCCAATCCCTCCCAGCATCAGAGTCTTTTCCAATGAGTCAACTCTTCGCATGAGGTGGCCAAAGTACTGGAGTTTCAGCTTCAACATCAGTCCTTTCAATGAACACCCAGGACTGATCTCCTTTAGGATGGACTGGTTGGACCTCTTTGCAGCCCAAGGAACTCTCAAAGAGTCTTCTCCAACACCACAGTTCAAAAGCATCAATTCTTCAGCTCTCAGCTTTCTTCACAGTCCAACTCTCACATCCATACATGACCACAGGAAAAACCATAGCCTTAACTAGATGGACCTTTGTTGGCAAAGTAATGTCTCTGGTTTTGAATATGCTATCTAGGTTGGTTATAACTTTCCTTCCAAAGAGTAAGCATCTTTTAATTGCATGGCTGCAGTCACCATCTACAGT
>SJYC01146147.1:0-69867 GCA_006408675.1 Madoqua kirkii | reverse complement strand
TCACAGCAGCATCTTTCAGGATTTGAAACAGCTCACCTGGAATTTCATCACCTCCACTAGATTTGTTCATAGTGATGCTTTCTAAGGCACAGTTGATTTTACATTCCAAGATGTCTGGCTCTAGATGAGTGATCACATCATCATGATTATCTGGTTCATGAAGATCTTTTTTGTACAGTTCTTCTGTGTATTCTTGCCACCTCTTCTTAATATCTTCTACTTCTGTTAGGTCCATACCATTTCTGTCCTTTATCAAGCCTATCTTTGTATGAAGTGTTCCCTTGGTACCTCTAATTTTCTTGAAGAGATCTCTAGTCTTTCCCATTCTGTTGTTTTCCTCTATTTCTTTGCATTGATCGCTGAGGAAGGCTTTCTTATCTCTCCTTGCTATTCTTTGGAACTCTGCATTCAGATGCTTATATCTGGGCATTTAAACAACATTAATTTGAAAAGATGGATGTACCCCTACATTCATTACAGCCTTATTTATAATAGCCAAGATATGGAAGGAACATGGAATGGATAAAAAAGATGTAGTAAATATATGCAACTAAATATTATTCAGTCATAAAAAAGAATAAAATCTTGTTACAACATGGATAGAACTTAAAGGCATTATGCTAAGTGATATAAGTCAGACAGTCTGTCAGTCAGTTCAGTCGCTCAGTAGTGTCTGACCCTGCGACCCCATGAATTGCAGGACGCCAGGCCTCCCTGTCCATCACCAAGGAAAATACCAAACAAGTAAGTATGATTTCATTTATATGTGAAATCTAAACAAAAGACCAAGCTCATAGGACTGGTAGTTACCAAAGGTGGAGGTTGGGCAAAATGAGTTAAGGGGGCCCACAAGGTACAAATTTCCAGTTATACACAAATAAGTCATGGAGATGTAATGTGCAGCATGATAACTACAATCAGCAACACGACTGCACATTTGAAAAGTTGCTGAAAGAGTCAATCTTAAAAGTCTTCATCACAAGAAAAAAATTTTTTGTAACTAAATAGGGGATGGATGTTAACTAGACTTATTGTGGTGATCCTTTCACAAATAACTGACTCAGTATGTTGTATACTGGAAACTAATATAATGTATGTCAATTATACCTCAAATTGAAAAAAAAAAAGGAAAAACAAAATGAGGTTTTTCTTTGGTCTTGTCTTTTAGTAAGAACTGATTAAAAAAAAATAAACAAAATTTTCGATTAAGTTGATCCAAAATAGCTACTGCAGGCAATTAGTAAGTGGATCTGTTTTTTCTGTGGCTGTCTGTCAGATATTGGTCAGAAAACTGAGTCAACATCATTTCAGGTGGTCCACAAAATCAAAAGAGATAACAGAATTCAGGGATATGACAACATAGAGTCTGAAGAAAACTAGAGGATTCTGCCCCACTCCAACTTTTTCAATTCATAAGAATGAGAACTCGAAGTTCAAAGCCACCTGTGTCTGCCTGAAATTGTGTGATATTCGAATGCCCTTCTGTTCTTTGTGTGAATATGCAAAAAGAAAGAGTCGGATTCCTCTCAGGACACAAGGCTTTGTGTTGCTAACTCATATCACATCCCCCACATCTTGAAGATGTCTACAAATATCAATTATTGAGATATGTTTTCTTACATACAGAGACATTAGTAAGGAACCTAGATTTTTGTATGTCGATGTCTCTTCTCTTGTCTGGGTTGAAGAATCAAGAGTCTAAACACCAGTAACACTGAAACGCAAGCAAAGCCTTTGTGGTTTCCATCTTGTAAGCTCAAGGGCAAGACAGCCATCCTTGGAGAGGATTCATTAATTCCGATTCCCTCTCTGTGTGTTTGCTTTTGAGGTTTCCACATATGCTGCTGAACTTGATAAGAACCTGGTGGTGAGAAGACTGTAACGTGCTGTATGTTCTTTCAGCCTCCCCAGACAACTTGGTGAGGCTGTCAGTGGAGGAGGAAGGACAGCTTCACCTCCCAGGCAAGGGGCAGGAGACTGGCGGAGAAACAGTCAATATATTCCATCTCAACCAAAACACCGCAGAAAGGTCAGCACACAGTATTCCATGTGACTGGTGTCCTCCACGCTATCACCTTTCTTGGACATGAAGCTAAGAAAGGCAGGTTAGGGCAGTAATCAGTCTAGAAAAGGAGTAAAAATTCAGGATTTGCCATGCCACTGTCCTTTTCTTTCCCACCTAATGTTGGTACATATATCTTTTAAAAAAGACTTCATTGTAATACTACATTGTTGAAAAAGTCACTTGTCCAAAGCAATATATAGGAAAAGGCAAAAATGAAACTGAGATACAATGCTGCCAGGTAGCTTAAGATAGTATTATTTAGGTTCTAATGAAAACTAAAAGAGAATCTGAAAGAGCAGCAGTGAGAACTGCAGCCTCTTAAATGTAAAGGGTGTTATTACACTTTTGTTCTTAGTGTTAGAGTCAGATGGAGAGTGAGGTGCATATTTTTAAAGCTGAGTACAGATCTGTCATGTTTGTGTACCCTGCTTGTATAATTTAACTTTCAGCATTTAATCAGGAAGCAAATTCCATTTTCATATATACAAATAACATTTCTATAAGTGCCAAAATAAAGTTTCAAAGGCTCTTCAGAATCTTCAACATCTACTCCCCTTGCCCACCACACTCCCACCACCACAAGGGCTCCAATACCTGTATAAATGCTTATCTAAGCAGGCTCATTCTTTACGGTTGTTTAATAGACTCAAAAATTCAAAAGGAGATCGGAATAACCCTATAGTCAGAGCTCTTAAAATTAATTTAAAATAGTACTTCTTTACCTTCTGTGGTATCAGTTTCTAGCGAACCCCACATACTAGTGAATGATGAATTAAGATCAAAAAGCATTTTTACATTCCTTTTTACAAAGTTAACATTTATACTTAATTGGATGGCAGGCATTACCCTGTAGGCAATTTCTTATTTATGAGGTTGGTATTACTGTTCACATTTTACAAATCTGCACAAAAGTACAGAGAGGTTAAGGTGACTCTGCAGGTCATACATCAAGTAGCAGAGTCACAGAATGAGGAGGTGAACTCAATCCTGGATTCAGAGACTGTGCACTTAAATGCTACACTTCCTTTTGTCCCACAAATTGAGTTTTATTAAATTTCTAAGACAGGGCATCCCTGGTGGGCCAGTGGTTAGGACTCTGTGCCTCCAATGCAGGGGACAAGGGTTCCATCCCTGGTTGGGGAACTAAGATGTCACATGCCATGAGGTGTGGCAAAAAAAAAAAAAAAATTGTATTTAAAATTTCTAGAACAATGATACAAACTCTATAAAGCTCTAAAGTCCCAAAGAATTAATGAAAAAAATCTAGTAAGATGAGAATTAAATGGTATATTTCAGCATGCATATACTTTTAATGTGAGTTTTAAATGAGAATAATTGAAAATTTGTGCCAGTATTATAGGCACAGAGTATACTAAGGTTCATGTCCAAATTCTTAATTGCTTTTAATTTGTATTGGAGTATAATTGCTTTACAAGGTTATGTTAGTTTCTACCGTACAACAAAATGAACTTAATTGCTTATATTTTTATTTGGCTGTGCTGGGTCTTAGGTGCAGCATATGGGATCTAGTTCCCTGTCCAGGAACCAAACCCCGGGCCCCTGCATTGGGAGCACAGAGTCTTAGCCACTGGACCACTAGGGAAGCTCTTAACTGCTTTTAAAGTTACATTTTAGATCAAATATGAAGCTTAAAAATTATACCTCAGTCTTTAAAACCTTTAAAGCTTACATATATATATACTTCTACAGAGGTATATTTTACACACAATAATAAAACACTACAGATTTTTAAAGTACTATCTGATGGAACCATCATGAAAATCAAGGTACAGAACATTTCTATCACCCAGAAAGTTCCCTGATGTCCTTCAGGCAGTCAATACCTTACTCCCTGGAGGCAACCACTGTTCTGATTTCTACCACTAGGAGATTAATCTTCCTTGTTCTAGAATTTCAGGTAAATAGAGTAGATTCTTACAGGGTGCATCAGGTTTCTTTCAGTCAGCGTAAAACATTTCCTCTTTATTGTTGAGTAGTATTCCATTTAATCAATACCTGGAACTGTTACTCTTTTATTTAGAGTCATTCTCAATGATATAAAGTGGTAACTCACTATGGCTCTAAATGTGCATTTCCCTGATGACTAAAGATATTATTGTTGTTTAGTCGCTAAGTCATGTCTGCCTCTTTTGCGACCCCATGGACTGTAGCCCACCAGGCTCCTCTGTCCATGGGATTTCCCAGGCAAGAATACTGGAAGGGGTTGCCATTTCCTTCTCCAGGGGATCTTCCTGACCCAGGAGTCAAACCTGCATCTCTTCCATTGGCAGGCGGATCCTTTATTGCTGAGCCACAGGAAAGCCCTGATGACTAAAGATGCCAGCATTTTTTCACTTGCTTACTGGACACTCATATATCTTCCCTCCCTGTGTGCATCTTATTCAACCATGCATCCCCAGAGCCTGGGAAAATAAAAGCTTTCTGAATAGGACAGATTTAAAAAAAAAATGTAGACTGACTAACAACATTGAAAAATATATATTAAAGTGTAACAATTCAACTTCTGGGAATTTAACTCAAAGAAGTAAAGTGGTACATAAAGAAATAATCAGAGGAATATTAATTTTAGTAGTAGAAGAACACTAACAAAATATCCAAGAATAGGGGACTAGTTAAATAAATTACCACATATTCATACTTTGGAATAGTAAGTAGCACTAATATTATTCTATAAATGGGAGTTTCCCTGGTGGCTCAGTGGTAAAGAATCTGCCTGCCAATGCAGGAGGCAAGGGTTTGATCCCTGATCCGGGAAGATCCCGCATGCTGCGGAGCAACTAAGCCTGTGCACCACAACCACCAAAGCCTGCCTACTCTAGAACCCGTGCTCTGCACAGGAGAAGCCACGGCAGTGAGAAGCCTGCACACAGAACCTGGAGAGGAGCCCCCACTCTCCATGATTAGAGAAAGGCCTGCACAGCAGCGAAGACCCAGCACTGCCATAAATAAGTAAATGAAATTATTTTTTAAAAGATAATATTACACAAATAAAATCATTATATAAAAGAAGTGATATATGTAGGAAGAAGAAAGTGGTTTTGATATTTATCTTTAGATGATGATATCAAAGCTGATCTTAAAATGTCTTTCTTTTGTAGTCTGTATCTTAGATATTATTCTAACAAGGCACAAATACTGTTTGTACAATAAGGGAAGGGGATGCCATTTAAAAACAGAACATGTATATAGGATGATGTGCGAAAAGAGTTACACAGCAGGCCTGAACTGCTTTCCTTGGGAAGGTGTGGCTGGAAGGCTTGTCCTTGGCCTTGTCTGGGAACATGGATTTCAGAAGGGTTTCTACCTTTTTTACCTGATAAAAGTGGTTCACTGCACCCAAGCTGGACAATGTAGTGTATCCCGAACACCTGGTTTCCTTCTGAAGGCCCAGAACTTCTGGGCGTATGAGAGAGGGTGCCTATATGACCAGTCCTCAGTAAAAACCCTGGCACTGCAGCCCTAATTCTGCCAGTCTGTTGCTGGAGGAATGGAGTGAGTTCTCTGTGACTCACTGGGATAAGTCTCTTGGAAGCTGGTGCCTGGTTTCCTCCGGCTCTGCCCCATGTATCTTTTCCCTTTGCTGCTTTTGCTTTGTACCCTTCACTGTAAGTACAGCTGTATGCTGAGTTCTTAAGTCCTCATCCAACCTGGGAGTGGTCTTAGGGAATCTCTGATGGATAGTATCTAAGTTATTCTTAAAGAGGTGAAACATAAACCTGAAAAAATCTTGGGCAAGTTCAGTGTCTTTGTCAGTTATTCTCTTTGATAACTCACTGTAAAGAAACAGTCTAATTTTTAAATGTTCAAGTTGTACCTCATATAAATGCACAGTTTTAAAAGAGTCACTTACAGCAGGATGAAAAACATTGATGGCTTGGACAGAGGCCTTCCCTTTTTGTTTATATCCGAATACCAAGTCAATCCACTGACAGATGTTCTGGGACACGTAGTCAGACTCTAGAGCCTGTCGATGGATGAGGATAAAGAGACGGGGATCGTTACGTGCCCAAGGAGGGAGGTTGACGTGATTAACCCGCTCACCGTTCTGACGCACACCAAAATCGAAACCTAAAAGAGATTAATATCAATGTTTATCTCCTCCAAATCATGCTTCCTTTGGCCCACTGAGCAGACCTGAAGAGTTCACAGAAATAGCTATTGTGTGTTATAACCAGGAAAAGGAGCATCCAGAGGATAGTAACACAGTTGCTCACCTGCTGACTTACTACTCACAGAGCTGCATGGATTAACACTATCTATCCTAACTGAATCTGAAATCTTTCAAATTGACTCGTACACCACTTCATATCATATTGAAAAGAAGTAGAAAATCACTGCCTGCTAATTCTAATATTTCACTTATCAAATCTTCAAATGCACCAAGTGTGAAAACATCTCAACTGTAATCTTGATTAAAATAAAGTGAAGGCTTTTGTATAAGTATTCAGAATCATTGGTGTTAATACATAATAAATTTAAGGCTACTTGTGTGGTAAATGTTAGCATTCTGCAATTTAAAAAACTCAACAAAGTATATACATTCCAGGAATGAACTTAGTCTATTTATTTTAGGGTAAATCTATAGGTCTGTTTTGATTTCATCTCCACTAAGCATTCCCATAGACAACAAAATTATACTAACATATTAAGAGGGTTGTCCTATGATGTAAATAAGGTGTTATCTAATTGTCTCATTAGACTGCTAGTGTAAACAAAAATCTCAGAAGTGTTTCTTTAAAAAATTATCCTGGGGGAGTAGGAGGGAGCCTAGAGAGGGAAGGGATGTATGTATGTATATATAAAACTGATTCATGTTGTACAGCAGACACTAACACAACATTGTAAAGCAATTATATTCCAGTTTAGAAAACTAAATAATAAATAAAAAAAATTATCCTAAAGGAAATGTTACCTTTGAACAGAAATTTGTTGCGCTACTTTTTATGGAAAGAAAATCTGATCATCATAGCAGAATACAAATTTAAAAG
Source organism: Madoqua kirkii (assembly GCA_006408675.1). Taxonomy (NCBI): domain Eukaryota; kingdom Metazoa; phylum Chordata; class Mammalia; order Artiodactyla; family Bovidae; genus Madoqua; species Madoqua kirkii. Next base: position 62,793 of record SJYC01146147.1, on the reverse strand, counting down.
AGTCTCTTAAAAGCTGATTATGCTCCATATGAAAGTAAGTTGCTGTCTGACTGCTTTTTGATCTTGTGAAAACAACTGGAAAGATCTTCACTAATTTTGTAAGTACCTGGAAATGATATATGATATGATATGAAATATAAACCAAGGGCTTATATAAAATTAACAAGGGGCTCTGAGGGTGAGGGTCACCTCAAAAAGCCCAGCAGTCATCTGACAGCTGCAGGGTGACAGTGTCAAAATGGACTGGCTGAGCACCTCCAGACTCTGTGTGGCAGCTTCAAGGGAGGCAGCAGAGATTCACTGATTGAACTGATTGAACAGTAGTGGTGAGGCATGTAAGGGTTGAGCAGGAGAGGGGTGAGCAGCAGGGGGTTCGATGAACTCAAATCGTTCCTAACTTTCTGGGGCTCTGGACACATCAGAGGGGTAGACACTTCACCCAGAGCAGGTACCTGGAGGTACAATGAAAGGCCTACAGGAATGCTCATAGGAAATGGCAAGTTATCTTTTCCAAAGAATGGCTATAACAACACTTGCTGCTGTGCATGCTTTTCTAGAATCTCACTACTCCCCTACTAAGTGGCAAAGTCTATGGTACCTGGAGGTACAATGAAAGGCCTAAAGGAATGCTCATAGGAAATGGCAAGTTATCTTTTCCAAAAAATGGCTATAACAACACTTGCTGCTGTGCATGCTTTTCTAGAATCTCACTACTCCCCTATTAAGTGGCAAAGTCTATGCTCCTTCCTTCTGACTGTGGGCAGGCCCTTGTGACTACCTCCCAAGCAGAATGCACTCGAGGGCCATGCTGTGGCCTCCGAGGCTAGGCTGGAAAAGGCCATGCAGCCTCTGCTCATCTCTCTTGGGACACTCGTGTTAGGAGCCTGGAGTTGCAAACTACGATGTCCGAGGCTGCATGCTGCAAGAAGTCTACAATAGTCCATGTGGATAAACCACACAGAAAACTACAGACACTAAAGAAGGAGCAGCCCACCTCCTCATGCTGCTGTTTCCCTGGATGTTCCTGCTGCAGCCGATCTGAACGGAACCGCACAAGAGACCCTGAGCCAAAACCACAAAAACCACCTGGCTGAGCTGTTGCTGAATTTCTGACCTGCAAAAACTATCATGGGTGATGCATTTAATGTTTTGAGTCACTAAGTACTGGAGTTATCTGTTATATAGCTATAGATAATGGGAACACACATATAAGGAACCATAGACAGGGAGACAAGCAGCAGACCGACTGAGGCAGGAACCACAAGGCAGGTAACCCAAACTGGAGGTGTTGGTATTTCACTGAGGCATTTCTTACTTGGGCAACACTATGAAACATGCTCTAAGTAATTAGCAGCACAGATTTATTAGTGACTATCTAAATAACTCCAGAGAAGCCAGTTAATACAGTAAAAAATTCTGAAGTAATTGACCAACACTTTAACTTCTCTAAAGATATAATTCTCAATTTCTCATATTCCTAAAAGTCACATAAAAATATGAAATTAAGTAATGAAAGAAAAGACACCTTGTAAAGGATTAACTGATCTTACATTAAAGAACAGGTATGATTAGCTGAGATTGTTGGTCACTGGCATCACAGAAAATCTGATTTTATTTTCTAGTGTCACTTTTCATTATTCAGTAACTCTAGTCAGAGTGTTTTACTTCTAACTTAGTCATTACTCATAAAATCACTGACATTTGGTTAATTTAGATTGTTCTTTAATAAATTCATGACTTTTAAAAATAATCAGCATATTACAACTTTTATAATCAGAGAAAATAATAAAGCAATTTCTGTAACAAAATTAAAATATACATGTTTACAAATGCTTTTAATAGTTAATATTTAAAATCCTCAAGCTCACTTGGAAATAAAATTATATATCTAGTAAGTAAAGGCATTTCTCTTATTTGGGGACTCAAATTTTAGAACTTACAAAAGCTATTTTTATTTTTGGAAAATTATAAAGTAAGTACAAACTCTAAGAAACTTAAATTAGAAATGATTTATTGCTGTACCTTCACGGTTAACTAAGAATTCTGGAAGATAGAAAAACTCTGGGATAAGTTCTTTCACATCAGTCATGGACTCAAAAGATGAGAGGCGCCAAGTTGTATTTGTAGAATGAAAAGTTCTGTCTGGAATGTCAAAACTTTGATCTAAAAAGAAATTCAAATAACACACTTAAGACACAAAGACTTGATTCCATTTGAAACTTGTTTTAATTAGTTTACTTTCAATAACTTCAAAAATATTAAAATGATTTTATTTGTCCATAATGTAAAAGAGGTTATTTGTGTTCCTGAAAATAAATATTACTCTACATAATTTGACACTGTATTATTTTCAAACTGTATTATGCATTCATGTGTAACTAGATAAATTTATAACCCTTGTTTAATTGATTAATATTAAATATCTGTCTGCCCAAGAAGAGTGAAAGTTCCATAAAAGCAGATACCTGGGATATCAAACATATCAAACACATTCTAGGAATTAGATAATTATTTATTGAATGAATAAATATGGAAGGATAATTAAAGTTCAAGTAGGTAAAAATAGTTTTACCCCATTAAGAAGCAGAATTATTCCTTTACCTCTAATCAGTAAGATTATTTTTCTTCTCTCTTTTCTTTTCTTTCTGGGGTGACAGGGGCACTACTTTTTAAATGTTTTAACTCTTAGCTAAATAAGTAAAATTCCCTATGAATGAAAACAAACTAATAGTTACTCTTTTGTTAAGAGTAGCCTTCTGTAGACTATTAACAATCAAGGACTAAGTTTCAATTCTGTCTTTTCTGTCAACAGTTAACAGACTTTCTAACCTAGAATATGAAATGGTATCTAAACTCCAGCTCTTGAAAACATCAGCAGTGTGCATTCTTCTTAGGCACCACGTGTACCATCTAAAACTCCCCTCAACCTGTCGGAATTTGAACATTTCTTTTCACCTGGAGACTGTTAGAGACTAATTTCAGCATCAAGCAAGGCACAGTTTTTTTAAAAAATATGCTCAATCTTCCCCAAGCCTGACTTGCTTTGCCAAGCAATGTTTTCTATCACTTTTACTACTTTCTCTTCTATTCAGCTAAATTAGTTAGAATTGGCGGGGCACTAAGTAAAATCTGGAGCTTCCCTGGTGGCTCAGATGGTAAAGCGTCTGCCTGCAGTGTGGGAGACCTGGGTTCGATCCCTGGGCTAGGAAGATCTCTTGGAGAAGGAAATGGCAACCCACTCCAGTATTCTTGCCTGGAGAATCCCTCTGACAGAGAATGGTAGGCTACAGTCCATGGAGTTGCAAAGAGTGGGACACGACTGAGTGATTTCACTTTCACTTTCTAAATAAAATCTGGGATGAAATGAGGTTTGTAAATTTTTTTGTTTTGTTTTGTTTTCTCAGAAGTTAGGGAGGGCCACTTAAAAAAATACTAACTCACTCGGGATAAAAAGTTACTAACCTAAATGGAATCCAAAAAAATTAAAGGCAATTCTGTGAGGCTATTGTGGAATCACAATACATAAAGACTATAGAACTGTGGAACAGGAGAAACACACTGAAGCTTCTGTTTGAATTTTTAAATTCTCTGTAGTTTCTTAACTTTTTAAATAAGTAATACTACAAATTCCTATAATCTAGAACATGTATGAACTCAAGTGGCAGTTGTTAACTTAGCACTTTTGTTCCCTGGGGGACATTTTTGGTTCTATGGCTGGTGAGGGATGCCATGGGCATCTAGTAAGTCAAGGCCAGGGATGCTGCTAAGTGAACCACAGCTCACAGGACAGTCTCCATTATAGAGAACTATGTAGCTCAGAATGACTACAGTGCCAAAATGAGAAACCCTGGATTAAATGAGAAGTCTAGAAATAAATTAAAATGCCATCACAAATCATTTTAAATTAATCAGAAGAACAGAATGGGGACTGAGCTAGTTCCTGCTGTCTTTTAAAAAAATCATTCTTAAATACACAGTGAGGAAAACCTAGCATAATAGTTGATTGAGAGTTTTATATTAACAGATTCTTGGACAACATGAAAAAGAAATGAAGGGCAATAACAGCTCTGTTATATACTGCCGTTGTCCCAAACCACATCTGAAATATTCTTTCATTTTTATTATTATTATTATTTTGGCCATACCACCTGACTTGCAGGATCTTAGCCCCCTGACCAGGGATTGAATCTGTGCCCTCAGCAGTGGAAGTGTGGAGTCCTAACTACTAGGACTGCCAGGGAGTTCCTGAAATATCCTTTTTATTCTGACTGCTACTTTTTATTAACAGCATTCACAAATCAGAACACATCCAGAAAGATGAGCAGAACAGTGACAGATTTGGAAACCAAAGCAAACATTGCTTAAATAAGTACAAAACTATCTTATTTATTTCTGCATTCCTTGCAGCAGGCCCTGTATATAGGAGGCTCTTATCTACAGATAATTAGCCCAGGGATAAACAAGAGTGAGAGGAGGAGGAGGACAGGGTAGTAATATTCAAATATTTGGACAGCTGTCATATGCAACGTTTGTTTTGTGTACTGACAAATAGAAGAGGGACAAATACAAGAAAGTCCCTTAGTGGTCTACAGAATACAAAATGTATTCCTCCAAGAAGCTGAATGCATATGAGTGTAAATATATAAAGAAGTTCAAGAAGAGTCGAGTAATTGAATAGATAATGATTCCACAAAGGATTCTGTTCCAGGAGGAATAACTACAGGGCTAGTACCACTGACTCACTAGAAACTGACAGGATTTCTCACTAGAAATTACTGTTCTCACTAGAAACCTACCTGCATACAAAGCAATAAATTCACCTGTATCAAAGTCATCTTCAGGTGTGTGGGCTGCCGCTGAAGATTATTCCCTAGGTAGTTACTATGGTGAAGGTGGCACTGCAGGTCTCCTAATAGCCACTTACTGATAACAACTTAAAATTCCCCTTTAGGGGCCAAAGATAACAGGTTATCTGAAATCAAGTTGAACATTTTAAAAAAGTGAATTCATAACTTTAAAAGGGAGGGTAAAGTTTTTCCTATGTGAATGACATCTTAACTTTTAAAAAGTGAATTCCATTTTTATAAATGTAGAAAAGTTCAGTTTGAGGCTGAAATCTGAGACGTTATCGAGATGATTTGGCTTACTGCAAGTTTCTCTTTAAAAAAAATTAAATTTATTGGACTGCACGTGGGATCTTCGATCTTCATTGTGGTATGCAGGATCTTTTAGTTGAGGCATGTGGGATCTAGTTAGTTCCCTGACCAGGGACCAAACCCAGGCCTCCTGCATTAGGAGCGCAGAGTCTTAGCCACTGGACCACCAGGGAGTCTCAGCAGGTATCTTAAAGAGACTTTTGTTCACAGACTAAGCAGAATTCTTTTTCCTATGGTTTGATTAGTTTTAATACATTCTCAGGATGTCAGCAAACTGGTTTTCCCCTGATGACCAATCTGAACTTTGAGGCAGTTAGAAAACCATCCTTACCTTGATAAGCTAAAAACATCTTTGTGAAAGGAGGCATTCTGACCAGGAAGTGAAGCACAGTGCCGCTGTTGGAGTAGTGGGAGCCGTAGTGGTAGGGCTGCACCGGGGGCATAGGGTCGTCTTCCCGGGCTCCTTTGCGGTACTCCTCCTCCAGGTACTGAAGGACACGGGGACCAGATTGGTGATAGTGAGCTCCAAGAAGAGCTGGAGAAGCCTCACTCATCTTCTTTGCCATCCTTCTCTACTGCCCCTTAGGTGCCATCCTCCATAGCTTGCCCTCAGCCTTCTGGAGTGTCTGGGAGCCTCCTCCTTGGTTTCCCAGTGAGGGCTGACCACTCTACAAGCATCTCACCATCTGCACGTTTACCCTCTTAGTCCCTCATAGAAAACCTGCCTGTTCTGCATGTTAGTTCTCAGCCCTCTGGTTCCCCACTAATGGCTCATAATGTTTAAACTGATCAACAAATAAGAACTGCCACTTTCACCAGAGATGTCTGCATTTTAAGAGGGTTTTAAGACATAATCTATGTTCTTTAGAGAAATGCTTCTCTCACAGAGGAAATGCAAGAGAAATGTAAAAACTGTATCGCATTATTGAAATTCTTTAATATAACATTTTATAGCTGTTTTGCAGTAGACTTTCACAGATATAAAAAAGAATTTGGTGATCCTTCAACTACTTTTATCTTCCCATCATAAACTAAGAAGCTCAACCAAAGTTTTAATATCTGTCACTATTCTCATCTCCCATAGTTTCTGTCTCTAATAAAGTCAGGTGACAGTGAATTTTCTGGAGTCATTTCTTTTTGATTTCCATAGCACTGCCCCATTTTTAGCTACAGAAGAATCAAGCAGTGACAGTTAAAAGATTCCTGGAGGGATCTTTCTGAAATTTTGACATAAGATAACATGGTGAATATGAGAAAACTGCTTCAGCTGCTCCTATCTTTATTCTGTGTGAAGAATACAACATATGCCTAATGAGTTTTTTTGACTTTCCAACAGGACTCCATTAACATTAATTTCACAGAAATAGATAATTCACTTCTATTTTAAACTTTAAAATCCAGTATTTTTTGTTAACAAACCTGTGCACAATTTGCTGAGATGAATAACAAGGGGTTATGGTAAGTTACAAATATATTGACATTATTATATATAACACTAGGGAATATAAACAGGTCCCTGGATATTTTTGTGATTTTTTATAAGGAATATAGTTACTTCATACATTTGAATGTAACAATGGATTATGAGCTTCCAATTTATACAACCATATGTGTTTTTATTTTGGGGGGGGCAAAGTGTTTTCAGAGAAATAATACAGAAAAGAATATTTAAAATCACATAATGGTTTCCAGTTGCCTGTCAGTTGCACATGGAAGTGGGAAACAGACAAATCAATACTATACATTGGAAATTAGGTAAAACACAAGTCCAAAACCCAAAAATCCAGTTTTAAGTTATCAAAATACACAAGGAAAAACTGAACCTACCTTGTATGTGTCCACATAACGGTCTTCTTTTTCTTTATACTGCACAGCTATGGGCTTGGAGAGATTTCTATAGAGGAAGAGATGATGGAAAGCATTGGAAGTATGTTAATACTGTCAGGACTAAGTTGCCTCAGATGTTTACAAGTAAATAAGTGATCAACAAGATACTTGGCCCTTGGTTTAGTGCTTACACATGTTGCTTCGCCACTAACAGTGACCATTCACAATTATAATTCCATAAATTGTGAAGACAGAATTTTTATAAATAGATGCAAATCAGTATTATGAATTTTTGACTTATAAGTAACCAAGAAGAGCTTCGCCCTCCTCTCCCTGGTTCCTCTACTTCCTCAAATCATAACTGATGCTGCTTATGGCAGATGATTCCCTGGAAGTTTCTGTCCCATTTCCTGACCCTACACCCAGTTAGGCAATGAAGAGGAAGGGCAGTTTGGCCAGGAGCATGATCATGAGGACATGTTATGTAACTATTAGGCTAGTGAAAACTGAGAAAAAAACAACACATGCTCACAATGACTATGTTGAGATTTGGAGTACAAGTATGAAATAAGCATTTAATCTAATTCATGGATAGTGAGTGATGCTATGTGTTTGATGGAGAGAATGTGTGTAAGCATGTGTATGTCTGTGCTGGTGTTTACACTGTATCAGGGAGGCAAGAAAACTGGATGAATCTCCACTTTTAAAAGCTACAGAGTCAAGCAGCATCTCTGTGTGGCCCATGAAAGAGCAAGGGAACAAGATCCAACAAAGATGGATATGCTCCTCTGGCTGAGGTGCCCTCTGGTCTGGCACCGGGATGGAGCCACCTGGAGTTTCAACATCTGGAGCGACAACTAGATCAACATGAAGATTTGCTCACATTTCAGTATACCAAACCAGGTCTGCTGAGCCAGGGTGGGTATATCTATTTTGGAGGAAAATTATTTCATAGGGATATTAAACTTAGCAATTAGCAAGCACATTAATTTTATTTTTGAAACTTTCATAATCCTAAAAACTTTGTTAAAAAGTAAAAATAGTTTTATATCAACAGAATAGATAAAAAGTCACATCTCAATATAGAAGAAATCATGATGCTGGCATGCAACTTTTTCTAAACAGTATAAATAGTTCTTTGTGAACACAAGTAATGTTGTTGTGGATGGAAAATCAGAAGTTATTGATGAGGCAAACAGAATACACCAAAAATCAACCACAATATATCACTACAACATATCTGGAAAGGTATATGTTTTCCTCCTTATTTGTATATGTATATCATTTTAAAATAAAAAGAACTCCCCATAATATATATTTCTACAGTATCATTTTTAATGACTACAATATAGAACAATTTACTCAAACCCAGTCTTGTACATTTAAGTTGATTCTAAATTTCAGTCACTTTAAAAAATGATGTGAGGACTATCTCATGGCTGAATATGTGCTTGAAGTGCCAGCACTGTCATCAGCAATGAACTGGCTCCTGCACTCATGAAGCTCACTTCCAGGAATAACCCTCTGGTCAAGCACATGTCCTAAAGTATTTCCCAGGAACATACTCTAAGAAAATATCTCCTAAGAAAAAAGTCCTAGAAGTTAAATTGCTGAAGCACAGTATGCAATGTCTAAAGAGTTCTTTGGTTATATACAGTCAAACTGTCTTTCCAAAAGACTGCATCTCTTTATATCAGTAGTGTATAAATTTAAATGTACATTAGCAGTGTATAAAAATGTCTAAACGAGAAATAATGTGCCATCTGCTCTTTTTAAATTGACAACTTTTAATTAAACTGAATCTGATTTCTTGAATTTATAATGAAAATATTCTAATATACTAAGTAGTATATTTGCAGTCAACTTTTTTTTAAACTAAGAGAAGTGTAATTGACATATAATGCTATATTGGTTTCAGGTATCCAACATAATGATTCAATATCTGTATATTCAAAATAACAAAATGATCATCACAGTAAGTCTAGAAAACATCTGCCACCATACATACTTACAAAATCTTTGTGCTGTGTTAGAGAACTTTTAAGATTTACTCTCTTGGCATATTATTAACTATAGTCACCATGCTCTACATCACATCCCCATAACTTATTTCATAACAAGAAGTCTGTACTATTTGACTCTCTTCACCCATTTTGCCACAACTCCTCCCATCCCCACCCCTCAATGCTTCTGGAAACCACCAATCTGTCCTCTGTATCAATGAGCTTAGCTTTTCGTGTGTTTTATATAGAGTTCATATATAAGTGAGATCATATTTCAGTTCAGTTGCTCAGTCACATCCAACTCTTTGTGACCCCATGGACCGTAGCATGCCAGGCCTCCCTGCCCATCACCAGCTCCCGGAGTTTATCCAAACTCATGTCCATTGAGTTGGTGATGCCATCCAACCATGTCATCCTCTGTTGTCCCTTTCCCTTCCTGCCTTCAATCTTTCCCAGCATCAGAGTCTTTTCAAATGAGTCAGTTCTTCCCATCAGGTGGCTAAAGTATTGGAATTTCAGCTTCAACATCATCCTTCCAATGAACACTCAGGACTGATTCCTTCAGGGATGGACTGGTTGGATCTCCGTGCAGTCCAAGGGACTCTCAAGAGTCTTCTCCAACACCACAGTTCAAAAGCATCAATTCTTCAGTGCTCAGGTTTCTTTATAGTCCAACTCTCCCATTCACACATGACTACTGGAAAAACCATAGCCTTGGCTAGACGGACTTTTGTTGACAAAGTAATGTCTCTACTTTTTAATATGGTTAGGTGGGTCATAACTCTCCTTCTAAGTAGTAAGTGAAAGTGAAGTCGCTCAGTTGTGTCCAACTCTTTGCGACCCTGTGGACTATAGCCCACCAGGCTCCTCCATCCATGGGATTCTCCAGGCAAGAATACTGGAGTGAGTTGCCATTTCCTTTTCCAGGGGATATTCCTGACCCAGGGATCGAATCCAGGTCCCCAGCATTGCAGGCAGATGCTTTAACGTCTGAGCCATCTAAGTAGTAAGCGTCTTTTAATTTCATGGCTACAGTCACCATCTGCAGTGATTTTGGAGCCCCTCAAAATAAACTCTCTGTTTCCCCATCTATTTGCCATGAAATGATGGGACCAGATACCATGATCTTAGTTTTCTGAATGTTGAACTTTAAGCCAACTTTTTCACTCTCCTCTTTCACTTTCATCAAGAAGCTCTTTAGTTCTTTGCTTTCTGCCTTAAGGATGGTGTAATCTGCATATCTGAGGTTACTAATATTTCTCCCAGCAATCTTGATTTCAGATTGTGCTTCATCCAGCCCAGCATTTCTCATGATGTACTCTACACATAAGTTACATAAGCAAGGTGACAATAATCAAGGTGACAGCCTTGATGTACTCCTTCCTCTATTTGGGAGTCAGTCTGTTGTTCCATGTCCAGTTCTAACTGTTGCTTCCTGACCTGCATACAGATTTCTCAAGAGGCAGGTCAGGTGGTCTGGCACTCCCATCTCTCGAAGAATTTTCCAAAGTTTGCGGTGATCCACGCAGTCAAAGGCTTTGGCATAGTCAATAAAGCAAAAATAGATGTTTTTCTAGAACTCTCTTATTTTTTTAATAATTCAACAGATTTGGCAATTTGATCTCTGGTTAATCTGCCTTTTCTAAAACCAGCTTGATTATCTGGAAGTTCACGATTCACATACTATTGAAGCCTGGCTTGGAGAATTTTGAGCATTACTTTGCTAGTGTGTGAGATGAGTGCAGTTGTACGGTAGTTTGAGCATTCTTTGGCATTGCCTTTCTTTGGGATTGGAATGAAAACCGACCTTTTCCAGTCCTGTTGTTTCTCATGATGTACTCTACATATAAGTTAAATAAGCAGGGTGACAACATACAGCCTTGACGTACTCCTCTTCCTATTTGGAACCAGTCTGTTGTTCCATGTCCAGTTCCAACTGTTGCTGTATAACTTTAAAACGTACAAATAGACTAAATCCACTACCAGTGTAAGTCAGTCATATTACAATTCATAATAGTTCTAAAAAGTTTTTGCATGCTTCTAATTTTTAAAAAAATCAGTTTTCTGAATAACTCAGTAAGTTAAGAGATGCTTATTATGGAGAAGACACTTAAATGGAACAAAGACATTGTCTCAGAATTATTGAATAGTCTATTCCAATCATTGTCCAGAAAATGGATTCTAACACTAAAACTACTGTATATTTGGATCGAATGCAGTAGTCTTACTGAAAAAGCAGAGGCTGATTGCACACAGTTAACAGAGGAGCTATGAGAGAACCAAATACCCTTAAAGCAACAATTCTTGAGATGCAAGGTTTCCTTGGCACTCCTTAATACCTGTTTTTAGAAATTATTTCATATTACAGTATTGCCTCCTGCATATTTTTAAAGTTTTTACAGCCCAAAGATGAACATCTATGTTGTAACAATTGCACATGGAAATGTTCGGGGCAATTGCCTGCTGTTTTTCTCAGGGTGCATGTTCAATTTCCTTTAAACAACTTATATCATCTCTTCTCTTTCCAATCCATCTTATATTACCCATTGGAAGTATATGATCTCCAAGGCCTTTTAAGGTCCCCCAGATTGAAGTTTGCCTGAACACATGATGGCGTTTCAAAACACAGATCTGTGGGAACTTCCCTGGTGGCCCAGAGGTTACGGCTTCACCTTCCAATGCATGGGGTGTGAGTTTAACCCCTGGTCGGGGAGCTGAGATTACATATGCCCCCGCACCCAAAACACATTAAAAAAGAAGAAGAAGAAGCAATATTGTAATAAATTCAATAAAGACTAAAAATTATGCACATCAAAAAAAAATCTTAAAAAAAGAAAAGTAAAACACAGATCTATGTGTCTGTGACATGTTTCCGCTACCCCATCCCATGTGGTAACATGGGAGCTATTTTAACAGCACACATCAAATCCAGGTTTTGGTTTGTGGTTTTGAGTGGCTTGTGGGATTTCAGTTGCCTGACCGGGGAAGATGGGCCACAGTAGTGAAAAGCCAAATCCTAACCACCAGACCTCCAGGGAACTCCCTCTCTCAGTCTGTTTGCACTCACATTGTATTTCCTCCATTTTCTCACTTTGTCATCTTTAACATGCTTTGCTCTGTTAGCTCTACTTCAGTTCAGTTCAGTCCCTCAGTCGTGTCCGACTCTTTGCGACCCCATGAATTGCAGCACGCCAGGCCTCCCTGTCCATCACCAACTCCCGGAGTTCACTCAGACTCACGTCCATCGAGTCCGTGATGCCATCCAGCCATCTCATCCTCAGTCGGCCCCTTCTCCTGCTGTCCCCAATCCCTCCCACCATCAGAGTCTTTTCCAATGAGTCAACTCTTCGCATGAGGTGGCCAAAGTACTGGAGCTTCAGCTTCAGCATCATTCCTTCCAAAGAAATCCCAGGGCTGATCTCCTTCAGAATGAACTGGTTGGAAGCTCTACTTTAGTGAAGGTTATTTCCCTCTTTTATATATGCAAAGACCTCTGGTCTGTTTTTACCTACCTAACAGTTTTTATTCTAGTGTTCACTCTCTACTGCTTTTTGATTTTTTTTTATAGAGACAGGGGTTATTTGGTGTTTGTTTGTTTTTTTTTGAAGGGTGGCCCAAGTCTTCTATTTCTCTTAAATTCAAACTTATTACAATTAGGTGCAAGCAATCTGCCTACTTTATGTCTTCTGTTAAGTCCTGTCTAACAGATGGTGACTGCAGCCATGAAATTAAAAGACGCTTACTCCTTGGAAGGAAAGTTATGACCAGCCTAGATAGCATATTCAAAAGCAGAGACATTACTTTGCCAACAAAGGTCCGTCTAGTCAAGGCTATGGTTTTTCCAGTAGTCATGTATGGATGTGAGAGTTGGACTGTGAAGAAAGCTGAGCGCCGAAGAACTGATGCTTTTGAACTGTGGTGTTGGAGAAGACTCTTTGAGAGTTCCTTGGGCTGCAAAGAGGTCCAACCAGTCTATTCTAAAAGAGATCAGTCCTGGGTGTTCTTTGGAAGGAGTGATGCTAAAGCTGCAACTCCAGTACTTTGGCCAACTCATGCGAAGAGTTGACTCATTGGAAAAGACTCTGATGTTGGGAGGGACTGGGGCCAGGAGGAAAAGGGGCTGACAAAGGATGAGATGGCTGGATGGCATCACTGACTCTTGAGTTTGAGTGAACTCCAGGAGTTGGTGATGGACAGGGAGGCCTGGCGTGCTGCAATTCATGGGGTCGCAGAGTCGGACACAACTGAGCGACTGCACTGAACAGTTATATATGGAGACATTGTGTCTTATTGTAATATTTTCTTATTATAATTACCTTTGAGGTGTTTAAATGAAGGGTGTAGACTGGTCATATCATCTATGAAACTGCACTGCAGAATAGAAGGGATGTTGCAAAGGGGATGCCAGCTCTAATGGGATTGAGAACCACTGCTCTCCACTGAGAGAGCGGAGGTTAGGAAGCAACCAGCTTCTCCTTTTTCAGGCCCAGAGAGGAAGGAGGGATGCAGCCGCATCTACACAGCAGGTGGGCAGGCTAGAACCAAGCGTCCTGACTCATTGTCCAGCCCTAGATTCGTCTTTGCACAGCTCAGTCCCACAGTCCAGAGCTGGACAACACTGGGGGAAAGCGGCGAAGCTCTGTGTCTAACGCCCTGGGGGCATTTCTGCCCTAGAGTCAACTGGATCTGGCCCTCTCAGACAGCCAGCAACAGGCCTTGGGCAGCTGCTTGTCACCCCCAGCGTCTAGCACGGGCACCAGCGCAAAGCGATCAACCTGCTTACCAGATGGATCTATTAACGTTGTTGCTCAGTCGTGTCCGACTCTTGGCGACCCCATGGACTGCAGCTTCCGCGCCCTTCACTGTTTCCTGGCGTCTGCTCAAACTCATGTCCACTGAGTCAGTGATGCCCTCTAACCATCTCATCCTGTTCATGGGGTTCTCAAGGCAAGAAAGCTGAAGTGGTTTGCCATCCCTTCTCCCATGGACCACGTTTTGTCAGCACTCTCCACCATGATCCATCTGTCTTGGGTGGCCCTACACGGCATGGCTCACAGTTCCATTGAGTTAGGTGAGGCTGCGGTCCATGTGATCAGATTGGTTAGCTCCCTGTGATTGTGGTTTTCATTCTGTCTGCCCTCTGACAGATGAGGATAAGAGGCTTGTGGACCCTTCCTAGTGGGAGGGACTGGCTGTGGGAGAACTGGGTCTTGCTCTGGTGGGCAGGGCCATGCCCAGTAAATCTTTAATCCAATTTTCTGCTGATGGGTGGGGCTGTGTTCCCTCTGTAGTTTCCAAGCTGGTAGGGGTAATGGCTGTAGGCGACCTCCTTCAAAAGGATTTCTGCCAGCATGCTGAGCCTCCCAGGACTGCTGTGGCCAGTGCCCTGACCCCGTGCTGTCGACCCACGCCCCACGAGACTCCCACACACACACAGGCAAGTCTGGCCCATCTCTTGTGGGGTCACTGCTCCTCTTCCTCGGTCCTGGTGCACGCAAGGTTTTGTCTGTGCCTTCCAAGCATCTCTGGCAGGTATGAGGTTTGATCTTAAAAGTGATCGCACCCCTCCTACCATCATGTTGTGGCTTCTCCTTTGCTTTTGGTTGTGGGCTATCTTTTTTGATGGGTTCCAACTTGAATTTGCATTGTTGCTGCTGCTGCTGCTGCTAAGTCGCTTCAGTCATGTCCGACTCTGTGCAACCCTATAGACGGCAGCCCACCAGGCTCCCCCGTCCCTGGGATTCTCCAGGCAAGAACATTGGAGTGGGTTGCCATTTCCTTCTCCAATGCATGAAAGTGAAAAGTGAAAGTGAAGTTGCTCAGTCATGTCCAACTTAGCGACCCCATGGACTGCAGCCCACCAGGCTCCTCTGTCCATGGGATTTTCCAGGGAAGAGTACTGGAGTGGGTGCCATTGCCTTCTCATTAGCATCGCTTAATACTGGCTGGAGGTACTATGGTAATATTGCTTTTGACTTCACTCCTCCTGAGTTCATACTGCATTTATTAATGAATTTAATCAACAAATGAATTTATTAATAGTACTTTCCCAAAGAGAAACAGATCCCAACTCTTCCCACATCGTCCACCAAACCATGTAAGGAACCCAGGTACTGCTTCTCTCAGTTCTTCCCTAAACAGTCCAAGATTTGCCAAAGAGATGCAAACTGCAGAACTCAGCCTCAGGGGATGGCTTGGGGGGAATTACAAGAGTTAGATGGGTGTGGACTTCCCATCGGGAGAGAGCAGTGCCCGCCAGGAGAAACCAGGAGAGAGACTGTGACTTTAAGCAGCCCTGTATCTGAGTGTATGTGGGTGAGTGCATGTGTATGTGTGCGTGTAGGTGTGTGTATGTGCTGGGGAGTTAATGATTTGCCAGAGGCTCATTTCACAACTTACCAAGGGTCAGCTTCCCTTGAGCATGTCCAGGTTCGGTCCCCAGGGCTCCTTGCCCCTGGCCAGCTTCCTCCTGGAGCGTCCCCCAGGTAGCCCTCGACATGATCTCCATCACCGAATGGCAGAGTGAGTGCTGGAGGCTGGGCCCATGCTGCTGAGGGGGCTGGGCTGGGGTGCGGGGAGGTGCGGCCCCTCCCAGCCTGGCCAGCCCTGGAGAACCTGCAAGGTGACCTCTGGAGCCAATGGCTGGGAGCTGCCACGTTGGCCTCCTCCAGGCCGCAGGGCTGGGGCCAGCTGGGATCCCTGCCATCCAGGACGGGGGCTGCTCAGGGCTCCCAGGAGGCCAGAAGCTGCTGCCTGGAGGAAGTGGCAGGCTCACCAGTTTGATCCCATCCCCATTCAGGATTCTGAAACCGGGGGTACTGACCTAGAAGGGCTCTGCCTTTTCAGGCTCTTTCATCCACAATATTAAAGTCTCCTGTAGCCTGACACCTTCTTGTCAGAAACTAAACTCAAATCCTCTCCCTCAATCACCCTGTCTTCACTCTTAAATATCTTTCCCATTTCTTCCCGAGAGAGGGCAGGGATGTAGTCCCCAGGGCCAAGAAAAGTGGTGAGAACGGTGGCTCTATGATTTTTGCTTGGGTGAGTTACTTAAAGCCAGTGTCTCATCTGTGAACTGGACATAGTATCCATTCATTCACTGTCTCCTCTATGTGCCAAGCACTGTGTTGGGCACAGCGTATGCACCAATGAATGAAACGTAGATTCTCTGCTTATACTCCAGGATGAGGAAACAGGTAACTAGCAGGTGAAGAGGTCAGGTGGTGATACATCCTCTGGACAAAAATAAAGCAGAGTAAAGAGGCTTGTAAGTAACGAGTAGGAGGGGTTACGGCTTGTATGGAATGGTCACTAAACTACCCAGGGAAAGTGCTTTTTACAGAGGTGCATGGGTATTGAGTGGGCAAAGCCATGTAGCTGTCTGGAGGGAGAAATCTTCTTGGGAGTGGGGACCCCCAGAGCCACAGCCCTGAGGCATTACATAGGAACACGAGGCAGCGAGAGTGGGCGAAGCACAGTGAGGACGGGAGAGCAGCAGGAGGCTGGTCAGGAGGCCACGCAGCAGCCAGGCTGCCGCAGGATTCGGCTTTATCCGCAGAAGACGGGGAGCCGTTAGAAGATTTTGTGCAGAGGAGTGATAGATCTGCTTATGTTTTTAAAAGATCACTCTGAGTACTGGGTTGAGGGTAGATAGACTGGAGGGACAGCAGCAGAGAGACCGGTTAAGAGGCAGGAGACAGTGACGGAAAGATGTTCTGAGGGGAGAGACGGTGGGGAGACCAGGGTGGTAGCATCAAAGTGGTGGGAAATACTGCCAGACGTGTGCTGAGCAAGCTGCCGAAAGGGTTTGCTGGTGGATTGGATGTGGGGTGTGAGAGAAAGGACTCAGGAATGCCTCCAACATTTACAGCCTGAGCAATTAGAAGTGTTGAGAAGGAAAGCAGCGGTTGGGTTTTGTTGAGTTTGTAGTCAAGTAGGTAGTCAGGTATACGAGTCTTGAAGGGAGAGAAATTTGGGAACTGCCAGCATACGGATAGTATTTAAAACCATGAGATTGTCTGGCACAGAGTTTCTCAGCCTCCCCACTACTGACATTTGTGGGCAGGGTAGTTCTTTTCAAGGCAGGAGACCCTGGTTCGATTCCTGGGTTGGGAAGTTCCACTGGAGAAGAGATAGGCCACCCACTTGAGTATTCTTCCCTTGTGGGCTCCCCTTGTGGTTCAGCTGGTTAAGAACCTGCCTACAATGCAGGAGACCTGGGCTCAGTTCCCGGGTTAGGAAGTTCCCCTGGAGAAGGGAAATGCTACCCACTCCAGCATTCTGGCCTGGAGAACTCCAGACTTACCCAGGGAAAGTGCTTTTTACAGAGGTGCATGGGTATTGAGTGGGCAAAGCCATGTAGCTGTCTGGAGGGAGAAATCTTCTTGGGAGTGGGGACCCCCAGAGCCACAGCCCTGAGGCATTACATAGGAACACGAGGCAGCGAGAGTGGGCGAAGCACAGTGAGGACGGGAGAGCAGCAGGAGGCTGGTCAGGAGGCCACGCAGCAGCCAGGCTGCCGCAGGATTCGGCTTTATCCGCAGAAGACGGGGAGCCGTTAGAAGATTTTGTGCAGAGGAGTGATAGATCTGCTTATGTTTTTAAAAGATCACTCTGAGTACTGGGTTGAGGGTAGATAGACTGGAGGGACAGCAACAGAGAGACCGGTTAAGAGGCAGGAGACAGTGACGGAAAGATGTTCTGAGGGGAGAGACGGCGGGGAGACCAGGGTGGTAGCATCAAAGTGGTGGGAAATACTGCCAGACGTGTGCTGAGCAAGCTGCCGAAAGGGTTTGCTGGTGGATTGGATGTGGGGTGTGAGAGAAAGGACTCAGGAATGCCTCCAACATTTACAGCCTGAGCAATTAGAAGTGTTGAGAAGGAAAGCAGCGGTTGGGTTTTGTTGAGTTTGTAGTCAAGTAGGTAGTCAGGTATACGAGTCTTGAAGGGAGAGAAATTTGGGAACTGCCAGCATACGGATAGTATTTAAAACCATGAGATTGTCTGGCACAGAGTTTCTCAGCCTCCCCACTACTGACATTTGTGGGCAGGGTAGTTCTTTTCAAGGCAGGAGACCCTGGTTCGATTCCTGGGTTGGGAAGTTCCACTGGAGAAGAGATAGGCCACCCACTTGAGTATTCTTCCCTTGTGGGCTCCCCTTGTGGTTCAGCTGGTTAAGAACCTGCCTACAATGCAGGAGACCTGGGCTCAATTCCCGGGTTAGGAAGTTCCCCTGGAGAAGGGAAATGCTACCCACTCCAGCATTCTGGCCTGGAGAACTCCAGACTAGTCCGTGAGGTCACAAAGAGTCAGACGTGACTTTCAGTTCTTTGTTTTAGGGGGGTCTTGAAGGAAATGGAAACCCACTCCAGTACTCTTGCCTGGAGAATCCCATGGACGGAGGAGCTTGGTGGGCCACGGGTCGCAAAGAGTCGAACACGACTGAGCAACTTTTCACTTTTCCTTCCTATTATGGGATTTTAGCAGCATCCCTGGCCTCTCCCCACTAGATGGCAGTAGCACACCTCACTGCCAACTGTGACCATCAGCCTGTCTATACCGCCCCCAAAGTCCCCTGGGGACCAGAATTGCCAACCACCATCTATCAGCCCTGCCCCCACCCGCCACGTTGAGAAACACTGACCTGGGGGGAAAATAGACAAGAGGGCTGAGGCCTGAGCCTGAGGACAAGCCTACATTTTATTAAACCAAAATGTGCCAAGTCAGTCCTGCGAGAGAGAAAAATGAGGCAACCAAATTAAGTCAGGAATGGACAGAGGACCAGACTTCCCCGAGAAACTGGCATTTGCGTTGAGACCTGAAGGCAGAGTGTGTGTTGGCCAGACAACAAGTGGGAAGAAGCCCTGTGTAGAGGCCCTGAGGCAGGAAGGCCTACCCTGGGAACAAGGATGTGCTCGGAGTGAGGCAGGCGAGGATCATATCTTGCCTGCCCTTCTCCAGGAGATGCAGTTGGACAAGCAAGCCAAGGCCCCATGACGGGCCTGTGAGCCAAGGCACGGCTGGGAGGACTCTTTCCTTCCAAGCCCCCGGGGAGCCATGACGGACTGTCCGCCGCGCTAATAATACGAGTAGACAGCATGTTTTCCAAGACCCCGGACGACTGTAGGGAGAAGGGATAAAGGGGCAGGAACGCAGCAGGAGACTAGCCGGGGATGTCGCAGAGCGCAGGAAAGAGGAAATGGTGGTTTCGCATTAAGTTGTAAGTGTGGAGAGGAACAGACAGCTTTCAAGATACAGTTGGGAGGAAGGAGCAATAACACTCACCTGTGGATCGAATGGGAAGAGGGTGGTGGGGCCGTGAGGCCAATGGGCTTCTGCCTTGAGCTGCTGGGTGGATGGTGATGACATTTTATTATTTGGGGAAAACTGAGCCACGTGCAGCTTTAAGGAAGGAAACTAATAGCTCAGTTTGGACCTGTTGAGTTCAAGATGTCATGAAGAGAGAAAAACGTGCAGATATGCCAAGTAGGCAGCTGGATAGGAGTCTGGAAGCTCAAAGAAGCCACGAGCTAGAGAGATAAATATCAACATTGTCAGCACAAAGGAGATACTTAAAGAAGTGGGCATCCACGTGCAACTAGAATGAGAAGAGAAATGAGCTGGAGTTGAAGCAGCCCTGAGTAGTTCAGACCCCGAGAGGGAGGGAGAGAAGGGGGAGCTGGCAAAGAAGCCTGGGCAGAGCGGCCAGAATAGCAGGAAGAAATCGAGACTATGGTGTCACGGAGCCCACTAGAGGATGCTGCAAGAAGGGGGTGGCCAGCTGCTGACAGAGGAGGCCCGACCCCTAGCCTTTGCCTTTGGGGTGTTGGGAGGCTCGGGCCAGAGCAGTTCCTGCAGAGGGGATGGGGGCAGGAGTGGGCTGGACAGGGCGTTAAAGTCACTTCTCGAGAGTTGGTCTACTGGGTCCACACCTCGGCTGGCTGCTGGCTGCGCACCCACGGGCACAGGTTAACACCATTCACGTTTCAGTTTTGTCTGCGAAATGGGGGGAAAGCACACCTACCGCACAGGCCGTTATGAGAACGAGATGAGTTAACACATGCAAAGCGCTTAGACTGCCTGGCACCACGCGCTCCCCGGCGTTGACAATGACCACTGTTAGCGCTGTTAATTCTGTAAAGAGAAACAGGCTCTTTCACTTCCCCTTTCCCTCCTTCCTCAACAATTCAGTCCTAAAGCTGTACTGTGGAAGGGGGGCCGTGCCCAGGGCGGGCATCAGAGCGCGCCCCAGGTTGGAGGGTTCACGCTGGGTGGGGTTCAGCTGGCCAGGAGGAGGGGGGCGTCTGGCAGGGTCAAGGTGGGAGCTAGAGAGTCACTTTGCGTGGAGGGTCCTGCAGACTCCGACTTGAAGAAACGTCCTTAGTAGCGGTCAAACGGGAATCGTGCGTCACCAACAGTGGCAGGAGGAGAAGACGGCATCACCTCTTGCTGATATTTCTGCATAATCCGAATACAGTCTTGTGGAGGCATCGGACAAACCCAAATAGAGGGACTGCTACTGGATGACCGGCAGATCTTCCAAGTGTCAAGGTTCCGTCAAGGAGAGACTGCAGAACTGTTCTGGACATAACAGTCTGAAGAGACGCAGCAAGCTCATGCCACATGTGACCTGGAACTGGACCTTTTCACTGTGAATGGTATCACAGGGACAACTGATGAAACACGAACGGGGCTGAGCGCTGGATGGTAGTCATGTAGCAGTGTTAATCTCCTGACCTCTAATAGGAGGTTTTTTACAGCAGTCATAAAAACTTAAGATATCTTTGTCATTCAGACTGTGGTCTTCCTCCACAATATCCTGGCCCCTGTAAAATAATCACAGCAAGGCAGAAATACTTCTTGATCCTCAGTTTACTGTCTCCTCATGCATGCATGCTCAGCCACTTCAGTCGTGTCCAACTCTTGGCAAACCCATGGACCGTAGCCTGCCAGGCCCCTCTCTCCATGGGATTTTCCTGGCAAGAATATTGGAGTGGGTTGCCATACCCTCCTCCAGGGGATCTTTCTGATCCAGGGATCAAACCCACTCTCCTGTGTCTCCTGCACTGCAGGCTGACTCTTTACTGCTGAGCCACTTGGGTAGAAAAATCGTGCAACATGGAAAGAACACAACCTTCATAATGACCAAGGAGGTTGTAGTCTGCCCAGTGTCTTGGGCTCTAAGAGATTTAATTTGGGCAGGCATTCTAGATGGTAGAAATAGGAAGCTTGAATAGATTACGGAGGTTTGTCAGAAACAGGAGGAATTGCTCTTCGTTGCAGATGGATTCTGGTGGTGGGGCAATATGTTGAGAGGAATGATGCTGTGCTGGTTCCTAACAAATCCAGCTCTGCCAAAGGGAGAACTAATTAGGCTGGCTTTTTTTTTTTAATATGAGTTAAATGAGGTTTCAGTACAATCTCATTTCTGTATTTTTAATGATTCTTTTAAGGAAAGCCTTTGGCCTTATTTCTATACTGGAACTGGTGTTAATTCTCCTCTTAAGATCTGTATGATAACAAGTTGTTGTTTTTGTTTAGTCACTAAGTCACATCCTACTCTTTTGTGACCCCATGGACTGTAGTCCACCAGGCTCCTCTGTCCATGGGATTTCCAGGCAAGAATACTGGAGTGGGTTGTTATTTCCTTCTCCAGGGGATCTTCCTGACCCAGGGATCAAACCTGTGTCTCCTGCATTTCAAGCAGATTCTTCACCCACTGAGCCACGGGCACAGATTAGGAAAGATTAATTACCCGAAAGACAATTGTGTTTCATTCTCTTTCAATTGTAAATATAATTAAGCCAGTAAGCCTTGTCCTTATAATTCTGTTTTTGTTTTGTTTTCTTAGTTCTGCCTCTTAACAACCAAACTTTTAGCAGCTTTTTACAACACTCTGCGGAGACATGGCAGGTTCAATCCCTGGGTCAGGAAGATTCCTTGGAGTAGAAATGGCACCCACTCCAGTATTCTTGCCTGGAAAACCCCATGTACAGAGGAGTCTGGTGAGCTACAGTCCATGGGGTCACAAAGAGTTGGACATGACTGACTTATGAGCACACACACACACATAGAAACATGGCAATAATACCAATTTCATAGAGATGTTAAGGATCAATTCTGAGATGTTAGTTAACAAGTCCAGTAAAAATTTTCTCTTTAAAATTTACCTATGTGTTTTCTTTTTAAAAATTAAGCTATTTTTAATAAAGCTATACATGTTGTAGTTGAAAAAAACACTCTAGCTCTTTCTCTATTCATCATAACAAATGATTTTCATATTCAACAAAAAGAAAATAAGGCATTTTAGCTATATTAAGTAAATAAAGTGAGTTGCAAAACAATATAAACTATAAAATATAAACTTTAAGTTGTACCTCATCAGTAATTTTTTAAAAGGAAGCAACATGATTCCATTTACCATAGCATCAAAAAGAATAAAATCCTTAGGAATAAACTTAACTAAAGAGACAAAAGTCTTGTACCCTGAAAACTAAAAAATGTTGCTAAAAGAAATTTTAAAAGACGCTAATATGTAGAAAGACCCATATTTGTGGATTGGCAGACAATGTTGTTGTTAAGCTGTCAATACTTCCCAGAGCAGTCTACAGATTCAATGCAATAACCTATCAAAATCCCAATGACACTTTTTGCAGAAATAGAAAAAGTCATTCTTAAATCCACATGGAATCTCAAGGAATCTTGAATAGCCAAAGCAATCTTGAAAAAGAAGAATGAAGTTGGAGGTTTCAAACTTCTTGATTTCCAAACTTATTACAAAGCTACAGTAATCAAAGCTGTGACTAGCACGAAGACAAACAGCGAGAGCAATGGAATGTAAGAGAGAGCCCAGAAATAAGCCTTGGCATACATGGGCACATGGTTTTCAACAAGGGCACCAAGACCATTCAGTGGGGAAAGGACAGTCTTTTCAACAAATGATGTTGGGAAAACTGGATATTCACAGGCAAAAGAATGAGCTGGACCCTTACCTTACACCACATATAAAAATTAAAGTTCATTTTAGCTCTAAGATCTAAAACAGTTCTTAGAAGAAAACATAAGAGAAAAGCTTCACAATGCTCAATATGGCAACTATTTCTTGGGTGTGATACCAAAAGCTCAGGCAACTACAGAGAAAATAGAAACATTGGACTATATAAAAATTTAAAACTCCTGTGCATCAAAGGATACAAGAGAGTGAAAAGGCAACCTACAGAATAGGAGAAAGTATTTTCAGATAAAATATCTGATAAGGGGTTACTATCCAAAATATACAAAGTACTCCTATAACTGAACAACAAAAAATCCAAACAACCTGTTTTAAAAATGAGCAAAGGCCTTAAATAGACACTTCTCCAAAACAGATATACAAATGACCAACAAGCGCATGAAAAATTCTCAACATCAGTAATCATCAAGGCCATGCACACCACAGCCTCAGTGAGATACCACTTCACACTCTTTAGGCTGAATGCTATCAGAAACAAAGCAAAGCGAAAAAACAGAAAGTAACAAGTGTTGGTGAGGATGCAGAGAGGTTGGAATCCCTTGCGCATCACTCCTAGGAACGTAAACTGGTATAACTTCTGTGGGAAATAGTATGGGGCAATCACTTTGCTGGCTTGGTACAGACTTCCAGGTGATGAGCGCATTTCTGGTCGATGACCTCTTTCCCTATCAAGTGTGGAGGGTCATCACTGGAAAGCTGGGGACCAGAGCAGTTTAGAGAAGAAAGGAGAGACTGTGAGAATTATCAGGAGAACAAGCCTCCTGAGAAAGAGAGCAGGCCAGCTGGACAGGTCTGAGATCCTCTGGGGCTGCGGCTACGTCTTTGGTGGTACTCTTTGGCCTGGGGATGAGTTGGCATCAAGTGGCTCCCAACTACAAGAAAACAGGAACAGAGCAGGCAACGGGTTGTGTTCAGCCAGAGTCACAACCCTGATAATGATCTAGCAGAGAAGAAATCTTGAAGATAGATGGCAGCCCACCAGGCTCCCCTGTCCCTGGGATTCTCCAGGCAAGAACACTGGAGTGGGTTGCCATTTCCTTCTCCAATGCATGAAAGTGAAAGGTGAAAGTGAAGTCGCCAGTCATGTCCGACTTAGCGACCCCATGGACTGCAGCCCACCAGGCTCCTCCATCCATGGGATTTTCCAGGCAAGAGTCCTGGAGTGAGGGGCCATTGCCTTCTCCACCTGAAGACAAGAGGAAACTACAAACAGAAGCAGCGAGGCCAGCACTAGCTTCCTGTGGTGAGGGCAGGGTGTGGGCAGGGCCCAACGGCAGTTTCCAGGCGCTAAACGGAGGCTTGTGCCCACCTCCCCTTCCTTCTCATCCTTTCGGAGTGGGAGCGCATGGAAGCCAAGATTCCCTGGTGGCAACAGAGCCACCCCACCTCCCATCCCCAGAGGGCGCCTGTCCAAGGGCAATGGGGGCAGCTGCAGCATCCCAGCTTGCTCCCCAAACCCATTCCACCACAACTTCCTTGCCCATTGCAGAGATTGGCGTGGGCACCACTGGCTTCGGCATCTTCTTCATCCTCTTTGGAATGCTCCTGTACTTTGATTCGGTGCTGCTGGCCTTCGGAAATGTGAGTCTTCCAGCCCTGTGAACCTGCGTGAGGTCTCCACTGCCGGGAGGGTCTGCCCCGAGTTTACTCAGATCGGGTCCAGCCAGGCATTGTGTGCCACCTGCGTTGGGCAGGCAAGGGCTGGTGGCTGGGGATGGACAATAAGGCTTCCTGGGCAAAGAGGACTTGAGGACCTGGATTCTCATGCTAAGCTCGGGTGAGGCCCTGGGTTGAGGGGGGTGGGGCGGGAATTCAGATGAATCAGACACTGTCCCTCCCTTCAGAATCCCACCACCCAGGGAGGGGGTTGTGACATCAACGTACATGGCTGGAGAGGAAGGCAGGGGCAGTGGTAAAGACACTGTAAGATAAACACATCTAATATGGAAAGAGGTGCTTGGAGGAAAGACAGTACGCACAGTGGGAGAAGGACGAGAAAGAATTTAGAGAAGAAAGAGTGTGGGGAGGATAAAGCACTTCCAGGTGGGTGGAACCGCTAGAGCAGAGGTATGGAGAAGCAGGTAAAGCGCGGAACTTGCTGAAAGAGAGCCGAGAGCTCAGTCTGACAGGAGCCCAAGAAACCTGGCTGAGCTGGGTAACAAGCCAGAGGCCTCCAAAGGCCTCCGGTCCTCTGCCTCTGGGCCCTTCCGCCCCACAGCAGCCCCAGTGACTCGGGACTCCCGCTGGCTCGCCCTCGCTGACAGTCGGCCTCTGAAGCAGGAGCAGGATCCGCCCCACATCCGGCGCGCCCCGTGCCTGGCCATGGACTCGGGGGCGCGCAGCCAGCGTGCTGGCTCTCACCCACCTGACCGCTCTCCCTCCCCACAGCTGCTGTTCTTGACTGGCCTCTCCCTCATCATCGGCCCGAGGAGGACGTTCTCCTTCTTCTTCCAGAGGCACAAACTCAAGGGCACCAGCTTCTTCCTGGGGGGCGTGGCCATCGTCCTGCTGCGCTGGCCTCTCCTGGGCATGCTCCTGGAAACCTACGGCTTCTTTAGCCTCTTCAGGTGAGGACAGGTCCGGGCCTCGCGATGGGCACCCCAGGGCCTCTGAGCAGCTGAGCTCAGGCTCCAGCGGGTGCGGGCATTGCGTACAGAAGCTGGACTTTATCTCGAAAGAGGCGGAGACTCAGGAGGGCTGGAAACACGGGTGGGCACCTGGTGGACACTGTGAGCTGGAGTGTCCACCCACCAGCAAACATGGAGCGCCTGCTGGTGCCCGGCACTGTGCCCGGCACCAGGGAGGAGGCCCAGGACCTGTCCGCAAGCCTAGCAACCAGACGGGGAGCAGGGACAGCGAACTCACATCTGTGAAGCCCCTCACAGGCACCACGCAGGCTCACAATTTTCCTCTCATTCTGTCATCTCCACAACCCACTGTAGGGCTGTCCCCTTGTAGATAAGAGAACCAAGGCCCAGAGAGGCTGCCCTGTCTGAACTCTGACAAGGAGCATGCAAAGGATCTGAACTTGATCCAAGTGTGGATCAGAAGTGCGAGTGGGCCTCTGCAGACTCAGTAGTTCTAGGTGTCTTGACAAAGACAGCTTGCAGCAGCAGTGAAAGGGGAGGAAAATCACAGCTATCAGAGACCTCAGAAATGCAAGTGGACCTCAGGGAAACAAGGTCCAATGAAAGGAAGTAGCCAGAATTCAGATTTCTCTTCCCTCCTCACACCAGCCTCTGTGCCCCCAAGCCCTGTGGAGGGCCACCATTCTTGCCAGGGAAGGGTATGGTAGGGGAGGGGTGTGGGGAAGGACAATCTGAGCACAGCCTCCAACGGTGATCCATGCCCGGGGCCGGAAACCTGTGGCTGCTGGTTCACAGCCAGTCTAGGGAGAGATGACTAACAAAAATGAACATTTCCCAAGCATTTCTTTGTGGAGATGTGGATGCTATTATTATAAACCCATTTTACAACTGGAAACAGATTCAGAGGTGTTAAGGAATTTGCCCAAGTTTGCACAGGGCCAGTGAGAGGTGGAGACCAGATGGGAGCCCAGGAGTCTGACCCCAAGGCCTTCATTCGTAGCTACTCCACCTTACTGCCTCTTGAAAAGCAGGGGTGCAGAGCCATGCCTGCCCATGGTCCAGGGGCCTGCTCTCCCGGGAGCCAAAGCTGGAGCCTGTAGTGGGACCTCAGCCTCCCCTCCGGCTCATCCCTGATCCCCCCTCCGCCTCTCTGCTCCTAGGGGCTTTTTCCCCGTTGCTTTTGGCTTCCTGGGCAGCGCCTCCAACATTCCCTTCCTGAGTGCGGTAAGTGAATCATGTGAATGGCTTGGTGGTGGTCCCGGGGGAGAGGGAAGCACACGGACTTGGTGAAGCTGCTCCCCAGGTGCAGAGGATCCTTTCCTGTCTCCCCTCAAAACTCCTCCTCGCCTGGCCCGTCTCAGCCCCTCTTCCCGACAAGAGCGGATGAGGGCTCTGTGGGCAGTTGGGCCAAAGGTGTGGGCGTAGGGAATGGTGTTGGTCAACAGCTCCCTGTTAGAGCCAAAGAAACGGAGCCTTAGGGGGTCTCGGTGATCCAGCAGAAGGTGCCAGATTCCTGGAGAACTGGCTGAATCTGGGCCCCAGGGAGACAGGATATGTGACATCCTTTGAGAACAGGAAAGGCAGGGATGCCTCTGTCCTCTTCTTGGGGCAGCGGGTGGCTCCCAGCCCCGCCCGTCCCCTCTCTGAAGCACCTGGCAGAACACAAGCCCTCTAGAAGCCCAGGGAGGCCCTCAGCCACCCCTCCACATGCCCGTCCCTGGCACGCCCCCACGGCCCCCTCCATGCCTGCACCTGGCGCTCTTGGCTCTCAAGGCCAGCTTCATAATAACCTGGATATGGAGTCTGCTCCCCACTCTTTGTCTGGAGTAATGATTCTTACCTCCCACAGCTGTTCCAGAGGCTTCAAGGCACCAGTTCAATGGTCTGAACAGCAGAGATGCACTCCTTGAACTTGGATCATTGGGCGAGGCGGCTGGAAAGGAAATGGGAGACATCTCGCAGGCGCCCACCCCGCACTGACTCATCCCCCTGACGCATCCGGACCTCTCCAGGTCCAGAAGGATGGACGGAGCCGAGGGACTGACCTCGATCCCCAAGTCAATGCAGGAAGCCGTCAGGACTGCTGGGAACAGAGACCCAGAGCCCATGAGAGGAAAGGCAGAGATTAAATCCCCAAGCTGTGAACGTGCCTGAGACTCAGTGTCTCTAGCCCACTAAGCCCACTCTCTAACTCAGGGTGGGCGCCCAGACATCATTCCACCTGAGGAGGGGCAGGCCAGCCCTCTCGGCCAATCATTAAACCCTGGTGTTTACTAGCCCTAATGAGGGAGATAAGATGTTTGCAAGCCCCTGTTAGCGGCAGCTGTTAAACAAGGGGTGAGTATTAATCCCCAGGATGGTGGGAAGGGCTTCCCAACTATTGATTAGGTGGATGTCTGCATAGCGCACTCACCAGGCAGCTTCTGTGCTGGGGTAGAGGGCTGTGCCTCTACCTTCTAAGAGCCCCAGTCTGTCCTGGGAAGCCCCTCATCTAAGGGTAAAGCACACTCTTGCAGGCCCAGGAAAGTCAGGAATCCCCTGCAATGAGTACATTTAATACGTTTCTGTGAAGGCCCCTATGTCTGTGCAGAACCAGGGAGCGAGTGCTGAGGGTGCAAAGGAAAGTAGACCTCCCCACTTCGAAAAGAGGCTCACAGCGATTTCAGAATGGCTGGCAAGACGGTGTGGCCGAGGGGCTGCAGGAGCTGCATATCACACACACTCACCTGGAGGGCTCTCCTCCATTCCCTCAGCACTTCCAGGGACATCCACCTTCTAGAACTGCCTTCCTAACTGGCTGCTCACATGCCTGTCTCGCCCATCTGACCACGGCACATTCCTCTCCAAACCCTGGGCTGAGCTCAGGAATTGCTTGGGGAAAGAAGGGAGCAGAGAAGAAAAAAGAGACAATCCCCCTACCAAGCCCCAGCCCCCAGCCCCCAACCCAGAAGCCGCCACCCTTTGGTCAGAGACCCCAGCTGAGCTGCCAGGGCTGGGGGCACACAGGGGACAAGCGTGCTGAGCCTCCCCCATTCCTCAAATAGTCCCTTTCCATGTTGTTTGGGGGCAGAGTGGATCTGTGAGTGGGCCTGGGGAGAAGCAGATGAGGAGGCTGCAAAGAACTATTAGCAATCAGAAAGCCAGCCCTGAAAGACTCCTGGAGAGGGAGCGAAAGGCTGATTTTAGCCACGGGCACCAGGAGGCAGGAGCCAGCAGCAGGGAGCAGGAGGGGTGCACTCTCCGAGGGGCTGGGGGCGGGCAGAGGTGCGTCTGTGCCTGCAGACGTCACCCTGGGCTTTATAAGGGGCGCGATCAGGGCATCAGTGAGAGTGAGCCCAGGAGCCCAGCTCGCCTCCCTCCAGGTGCACCCCCAGCTGCCGCCCAAGTGGTATCATCATTTCGAGACCCCTCAGGACATAGCCAAGGCAAGGTAGGTGGCCTGTAGCCTCCACACCAGGGAGGGGTCTGGCGGGACCCAGGGAGGCTCATGAGGTGGGAGCAGGCATGTGTCCAGGCAGGCAAAAGGGGTGCTGATCTTCCCTGATGACTGGGATGTTGGGGTAAATACACTGACTTGCACTTTATGAAACCAGGACCTTGGGGTTACTTTCTGGGGAGTGAATGCAGTGAATGAGCTCCCTGTGGCTGGGGTAGGGGTCACAGAGGCATCTGGAGGACCTGGGGAACACCGGGGGCTCCTCTGGGCAGTTCCCTGTTGCGCAGATGGCAAACACAGATGTAAACAAAGAGCTCCTGAGTCCCCTGCCAGCCCCGACACTAGCAGATGGCGTCACCCCAGAAGGGAGCCACCCCATCCCAAAAGCTTTCCAAGCAAGCCTGGAATTTCTGTTACTCTCTAGGTACAAAACTTCTAGGGCAGAGGGACCACAAAATTGCCACTTGCGGCCCTTGGAAGCTGATGGGTCTTTTCCAAACAATTCAACAATTCAGTTCTACCACATGTTAAAAGCCCCTGTGCGCAGGAACCAAGGGTGTGTGTGTGTGTGTGTGTGTGTGTGTGTGTGTGTGTGTGTGTGTGTGTGTAAAAACCAAAGTTCTCACATGAAGCAATACAAGTGAGAGGAGCGTGAAGGAGGACCACCACCTTCTAACCACACAGCTTGGCCACTGCCCCTTTCCTCATGTACCATCCTGCTTCTGAAGAGCAGCCTGAATTCTCCATCCAAAATGCTCCTCTACACACACTCCAGTCTGCCTCACACCGCTCTGGGATGAAGCCCCTGGTGGTGCCTTTCCCAGCCTCATCTCTCTCCCCAGCAAAGACCCACACCCCTGGCAGGCTGGAGGGCGGCACTTCCCTCTACTCCTGGCGTCGGCGTCCTTGCTGGGACTGCCGTTGATGAACCTTTGTTCACCTGGCTGACTTGTGCTCAGAAACTCAGCTCAGGCGCCACCCCTGCAGAAAACCTGCCTGGACCCTCCAGGTCAGGCTCCGGTGGGCTCTGAAGCACCCCGGGCGGCCTGCAGTGCTGCCTCCTCCCCACCAATCTCTCTCATTGTGTTTGCTGGACAACCTCAAGGTGACTTTTCCAAAGAGAAATCAGCCTTGGGAGCTGGAAGAGCTGGAAGGGGGCAGCGGAGGATGAGAAGGGAAGGGGGTGAAAAGGGGCTCAGGGTCTCCCCCACCCCACCCCACCCAAGTGCTCACAAGCCTCCGGTCTATCACTGGCCACGTTATCCTGAGACAGTCTGCTTATGACTCAATTTCTTGTGCTAGATCTCAGGGGAAGGCCCAAGGAAGGTGTGCGACACCAGGTTGTTGTTACCAGGAATGATTTCTGAACTGCCCTGGACCCTGTGCATCTGTGGTCTAAAGCCACAACAGAAACAGTTTTACATTCTTCTCTCTAGTGGATTGAACCTGTCTCCACTCCATGCCCTGCCCCAGGCCTTAAGGCCGGTGCAGAAAGCCATGATCTGGGTTTCAGGGTATCACAGAGTCAGAGTCTACAAGGAAAGTGACCGTCTAGGGGACAGTTGGTGGCCAGTCTGATCCAACACTCATTTTTCACAGGTAACAATAAGATCCAGAGATGCGGGGGTGGACTTGTTCTAATCTCACAGGAGGGAAGGAGGCGCTGCAGCCACATTTGAGTCCTTCTGATACCATTCTTATTCTACCCCATGCTTGCATCTCCGAGGGAGCAGGAGGGGACCAGGGCATAGGAGCAAGCACAGAGGGATGGGTGGGCTGAGGTACCACTGGCAGCTGATGGGCACAAACGAGAGTGCCCCCACCCCTTCCCCCTGACCGCACAGGGCAGGTCCGGCCTTAGATGTGCCACCCACACCCACTCTGCTCAGCCTGCAGTGCTGCCTGGCTCTCCACCAATTTCTCTTTCATTATGTTTGCTGGACATAAATGAACATAACAGTCTCAAAGGGCCTGATGACTTTTCCAAAGAGAAATCAGCCTTGGGAGCTGGAAGAGCCAGAGGGGGCCGTGGAGGATGAGAAGAGAAGGGGGTGAAAGGGGGTCAGGGTCTATAGCTCCCCGCTCAGCTGCCAAGATCACACAGTCAATTAAATCCATACCCTCTCAGGGCCCACGGAGAAGAGAATGAGGAGACAATTGACCTGATCCATCAGGGAAAGCCTTTTTCTCTTTCCTGAATTATAGTCAATAAGACAATTTAATAATGGTTTTCAAGGCTATGAAGGGTTATGAGAGCAAGCAAGATGATTACCTCTTCCTTTTTTCTTGAAAAAGGAAAAAAAAAAAAAAAAAGAATTTCCCGTTACAGCAAGCGGGCCTGGGCTGGATTTAGAAAGGCATGTTCCAGCTGGGAGAGTGGAGCACTCCCAGGCTCCAGGGAAATGGCTGGGTTCTCAGCATCCTCCACTCAGTGCAGCTCCTTGCCGCGCCTCACTTAACCCTTTCCTGCTCACTGTCACCCTGCATCTCACTCCTTGCTTCTCCAACATTCCTCTCAAGCAAACCTGAAGTTCAGAACCCTGGCCATTTTCCAACCTGAGCAGTCCTGCCCCTTCCACCGGTCTGGCTCCTCCCTCCCTTCTTCCCTTCCTAACTTTACTGGCCTCACCTGGCAGGAGGCCCGCCCTGACGATCCTCACCATGAGTTTGCTGCTGCTGCTGCTGCTAAGTCGCTTCAGTCTTGTCCGACTGTGCGACCCCACAGATGGCAGCCCACCAGGCTCCGCCGTCCCTGGGATTCTCCAGGCAAGCTTGAACTATATGGCGCGAGGGCTCTCAGCCCTATTTCCATGCCGTGTCGGTTCAGGCTCATCCCTCCACGGGGGCTTCCGAGGGCAGGCTCACTCCTCCCTTCCAGGTGCCTGCTTCAGGCGGGGCTCTGCCCCAGTGCCTAGCCCGGGCAGCAAGCCTAACCCCATTCCTCCTCCCTCTCCCTGTCTTGGCTCAGGGCACTTCCAGGACCTGCACCTTCTCACCAGGATGAGCATGCTGCTTTCCTGGCAGCTGATGCTTTTCCTTTGTGCCACCGCCTTCAGGGAGACACTGGAAAAGGTGGCGCCCATGGAGAATCCTAGAACCACAGGTAGGAGTTGTCTGGGAAGAAGGTTGGGAGGGAGCCGTGAATTGCTGCAAAATTAGAGTTGCCACATTTCTCAGATATGGCTAATTTGTTGATATGAACTGAAAGCTGCACCATGGAAACCTAAGACTGGCATGTGCAGCACATGTAAAGGCCCCACTAACCTGCAAGCAAGAGAGGGACTTCTGCCGTTACAGACAAAGGTTCACCCAAGCTCAGGTGCTTGGTAACCACTGAGCTCCTGCATGGGCTTCTCCGCTCTATGCCAACTGCTTCTCTGTGCAGATCTGGTGGGAAGGCATTTACTATGCAAGTCTATCTTATCAGTGACCTCAGTTCCTTCATGGGGAATTTGAAAAAAAAAAAAAAAAACTCTACACAAAAGGATAGATCCTTAATACCTCTCAATCTTATGAGTTTATTATGGCATTGAAGACCTGGAGAAACTGAGGCCCCAAGAGGTAAAGAAACTGTCCCAAAGTCACTCAATCCAAGGCTGCAGAAACCCAGCAGGTGCTGAGCTCCCTCAAGAGTGCCCGCTACAGGGCGTGAGCTAGGACAGTGCTCATCTCCAAGTCAGGAATCAAGGTTTAACGCTGCTCGGTGGGCAGCCTGGCCTCTTAGGAGCTCCGTTTCTCTCCAGCGATGGAACTTGCAGCATTCTTTCTACACAGGATGTCCTTGTGCCCGTAGATAGCCCAAAGCGGACTTCCCTGGTGGCTCAGTGGTCAAGAATCTGCCTGCCAATGCAGGAGACACGGGTTTGATTCCTGGTTTGGGAAGGAGCAACTAAGCCCAAGCACCACAACTGTTGAGCCTGTGCTTTAGAGCCCAAGAACCACAGCTACCGAAGCCCGCACACTTGAGAGCCCGAACTCCACAGCAAGAGAAGCCGCTGCTATGAGCAGCCCACCTACCACAGCTAGAGAGTAGCCCCTGCCCGCTATCGCTAGAGAAAGCCCATGTGCAGAAGACCCTGTGCGGCCAAACTAAAATAAATTAAAAAAAGATTTCCAGTGCAAAGAGATCGTGGACGCGGGTGTCCTTTGCCAAGAACATCTTCTCTCCTGGGATCGGGTGCTCTTTCTGGGTAAGGGAGGATCCCCCGGAGAATAATGTCATCACCGCCCTGGGGACACTGAGCTCTTGGCTCTTTTTGGCAAAATCTTTTAGGTGATGCTAAAAACAGTCATGCCCAAGTAGTGATCCACCTGCTGGGATGATGGCTGTAGCTGGAAAAGAGGTCATCGTGCCTCCCATCTCAGCCGGGCCCAGGGCCCTCCTAGGAAGAGTATCACTCACCCTGGACCAGACTCACCCACGCTCCTGTTCTCCAGAGAGTGCCAGGGCACTGAAGAGCAGGGCTCAGAGTCAAGTATCCCCCTCCACCCAACACACACCCACTCACACCCCTGACCGCATTTCCACCTATCCCTGGCCAGAGCTGGCAGGGGTCATTGTCTCCTGAGAGCTAGCTGCACTGTCTTACTGCTAACAATCTAATGAACTTAATGAGCCTTGCATGTGAAGTGCCTTCCAAGTTAGCCTCATTAGCCCTCAGTATGAAGGGGAAAGATTACACGTGGAGTAGGGGAGGCGAGCTGGTTGAGGTGACCCAGTTCCCTTTCTTTGCTGAAGCCCTGATACAGCTTATTAGGGGTCACATTTGTTGAGGGTGTGGGAGTACAGTGGTCTTTGCTTCGCTTTCTTCATTTGTTTAACTGCAAGCCTTTCATTAGCTTTTATATATTTAACAAGGCCTTTTGAGGCCCTGCTATGAGCAAGGCACTGTTTTCAAGACTCTGAGAGACTCAGATGAGTGGACACAGCCCCGACCACCCCAAGGAGCTTGGTCTAGTAGGAGCCTAATGAAAACCAGGGGTAGAGGGCCAGGCAGCAGCGAAGAGAAGCCAAGCTGATTATTTCCCAGCTCTATCCTGCTTGCTTCCTTAAAAAAATAAAAGGAATTCAATGTAAAAGACACTCAAGAAAATCCTGTGAAATATCTGAAATCATAGCTATGTTGAAGGAGAAGGAGCAAATGGACTAGCCACTCAAGCGAAGATGCTGCTGGTGCCCAGCGAGGAGCGCTGAGCTTCCTAGGGGTCAAGGGGCAAAAGGGAAGCCGAAGATGGGGATGTGAGGAGGTGGTCCAAAGCGTCTCTCCAGCCGCGCCTCACTCAGTCACCCTGTGGCTCTGTCCTAGGCTCGCAGCTCAGACCCGCGATGCTCCGGGCGCCCTGGGAGCAGAGCCCGCGGTGCGCAGCGGGGAAGCCCGCAGCGGCCGGGCCTCGGCCTCGGGGAGCCGCCCTCTGCCCCCCTGAGAGCTCCACGGGGCCCCAGCGGCCGGGCCCCTGCGCCCCGCGCAGCCGCCTGATCCCGGCCCCGAGGGGCGCGGTGCTGGTGCAGCGGGAAAAGGACGTGTCCGCCTACAACTGGAACTCCTTCGGGCTGCGCTACGGCCGGCGGCAGGCGGTGCTGCCCGGGGGCCGCGGCGCCGTGCGGGGCTGAGCGCGGAGGTGGGGCCTTCACCTCCAGGCACGGCGGCCGGAGCAGGGCAGGGCTGTCGACCTGCAATTTGTGTCCCGAAGCAATAAAGGAAATGCTGCCGACTCATCTGCGTGTGACCTGGGACTCATTTTTGCAGGTGGATGCGGATGAGATTGTTCTCATTGTCTCTCAACTGCATCTTTAGCTGATTTAAAGGTGGCTTTATCATCTTATCAAGGTCAGTGCTTTTCAAACTAGAGGTGGTGAAGGACCAGCTTGTTCTCCCCCCAATAGCGCGCGCGCACACGCACGCACGCATGCACAGACGAGCGTGCACACACGCACGCACACGCGAACACACACACCTACCACCACCACCCCTCACACACACACACCCAACCTCCGAACCAAAAAGTCTTGGGTGGTATTACAGCAACATCAAATTACTATAAAATTTTCTGAAGACGTTCTCTAAGTTCCTAGACATGTCACCGCAGCTGGGTAGCTTTGGTCTAGTAGGAGCCTAATGAAAACCAGGGGTAGAGGGCCAGGCAGCAGCGAAGAGAAGCCAAGCTGATTATTTCCCAGCTCTATCCTGCTTGCTTCCTTAAAAAAATAAAAGGAATTCAATGTAAAAGACACTCAAGAAAATCCTGTGAAATATCTGAAATCATAGCTATGTTGAAGGAGAGAGGAGCAAATGGACTAGCCACTCAAGCGAAGATGCTGCTGGTGCCCAGCGAGGAGCGCTGAGCTTCCTAGGGGTCAAGGGGCAAAAGGGAAGCCGAAGATGGGGATGTGAGGAGGTGGTCCAAAGCGTCTCTCCAGCCGCGCCTCACTCAGTCACCCTGTGGCTCTGTCCTAGGCTCGCAGCTCAGACCCGCGATGCTCCGGGCGCCCTGGGAGCAGAGCCCGCGGTGCGCAGCGGGGAAGCCCGCAGCGGCCGGGCCTCGGCCTCGGGGAGCCGCCCTCTGCCCCCCTGAGAGCTCCACGGGGCCCCAGCGGCCGGGCCCCTGCGCCCCGCGCAGCCGCCTGATCCCGGCCCCGAGGGGCGCGGTGCTGGTGCAGCGGGAAAAGGACGTGTCCGCCTACAACTGGAACTCCTTCGGGCTGCGCTACGGCCGGCGGCAGGCGGTGCTGCCCGGGGGCCGCGGCGCCGTGCGGGGCTGAGCGCGGAGGTGGGGCCTTCACCTCCAGGCACGGCGGCCGGAGCAGGGCAGGGCTGTCGACCTGCAATTTGTGTCCCGAAGCAATAAAGGAAATGCTGCCGACTCATCTGCGTGTGACCTGGGACTCATTTTTGCAGGTGGATGCGGATGAGATTGTTCTCATTGTCTCTCAACTGCATCTTTAGCTGATTTAAAGGTGGCTTTATCATCTTATCAAGGTCAGTGCTTTTCAAACTAGAGGTGGTGAAGGACCAGCTTGTTCTCCCCCCAATAGCGCGCGCGCACACGCACGCACGCATGCACAGACGAGCGTGCACACACGCACGCACACGCGAACACACACACCTACCACCACCACCCCTCACACACACACACCCAACCTCCGAACCAAAAAGTCTTGGGTGGTATTACAGCAACATCAAATTACTATAAAATTTTCTGAAGACGTTCTCTAAGTTCCTAGACATGTCACCGCAGCTGGGTAGCAAGCATTTTGCAGAGGCCCCTGAGCCCAGCGCCCAAACTTGAGTAGCTCTGCTCTAGGAGGGAAGGCGGCTGGCTTAAGCACTTCCCCTTTTCCCAGGAAAGCTTTCAGCTAGTCGAACAGTGTGATCTGAGAGATGCTGCTGACCACTGCCCCATTCACTGAGGCATAAATATCACCCTAGTTCCACAGTCAGACCTCCACTGGGGTGCTTGGCCACAAGACCCTAAAGCCCCACTCCATTTGCAAGGAGTGTCAGCAGGGACTGGGCCATGCGTCCACCACTGCGGCCCCTGGAAACCCTGGATGCATCCACTGCACCCTCCTGGAAACCCTGGATGAATCCACCGCACCCTCCTGGAAACCCTGGATGGGTTTATGTGCATCATTTCTCTACATCCTTGGAGGTACCCAGGGGGCTTAGCATGTATTGACCCCATTTTCACAGTGAATCCCCTAAGGTTTAAAAAGAAAACTCACTCAAGGCACACAGCCAATGAGGAGCAAGCCATTTCAAGCTCCTGACTGCAGAGCCTGGCTTCCCCACCACACTGTCACACTTCTCTGACATGACATGACGTTAGAGTAAGCTGTGGTGGACGTCAGAAAGGGTCAGTCTGCCTTGTGCAGACATTCCTGGGGGTCTCCAGTGGCTGGGGAGTTTAAATTGCTGTAGGAAGGAGAGAGTAGTTAGGAAATGCCAGGAAATCGAGGCTTCTGCCCACAGAAAAACCCAGCCCTATTTGACAGCCTCAGGCTACCACTACTCTGCCTGGTCTAGAATGGAAATGCTCTTTCCAGAAGGATTGTGGGGTTCACCACCATTTTATGAAACACCAGTGTTCCACCCATTACAGAAACCCGGGCTCCCCAGATTAGAGGCAGAATCTTGTTGCTATGGCAGTAAGATAGGCTGCCATGGAAACACGACAAGCTGCCCCACCCTCACCTCTGCCCTGAAACCGTCCTCAAGGATCTCTCAATTTTTTGAAACTGTTGTGAGCTCAGGTCCTAGCATGGTGTGCCGGGTGATGCTGCTGATATATCATCCCCCAAACACCCTGGAGTGTGTCTCTGTACTTCTAGGAGAGGAATCATAAACTCAGCACCTATTCTGTTAGGTGAGTTTTTCTCCTATTTCTGGACTAGTCCTTTCTCTGAGGAAGTCTACGGGTAGGAAGAAGTTAACGAATCTCCAAAATTTGCTCTTAGCCAGCCTACTTTTACAAAATCTCCTGTGATCCCCTCTAACTCTCCTCATGACCTTCGTTTAAGCAGATAGGAGACAAATGTGTGTGCTTGTGTGTGACTTCAAGAGTGAAAGTGTGAAACGTGTTCTCTCGTATAAGAAGCAGGCCTGTGTGTGAGAAGGTATGTGTAAGAGAGGGGCAAATGTGAGAAGCACACGTGTGTTTGTGTGACTCTCTGTGGTGTGGCCCCTCTAACTGCATTTCGGGCCTTGTTAGCCCCCTGTGCCGCCCAGATGCTCTCCAGGATCTCTGTTCTAGCTGCTTCAGTGGGCAGCAGGAGAAGAACCGGGTCTGCCAATCCTATCTTCCCTGCAGTCCTTGCAGTTCTTGGCCCCATGTACTGTGTAGGGATAAGGGTCTCCATGGGATAAAAGGGTCTTTGGTTTCATAAGGGTCCCAGCCTGACTCTGAACAGATTGAAGGGAATGTCCAGAGCACATTGCAGGCAGTGAGGTGCCCCAGGGACTCCCGAGACCTCCGGGTGGGCTCAGTGAGCTAGGGCAACAGGGCCTGAAGACTTGGAGGTAGGGCTGCCTGCTGGGGCTCCTAAGTCACTTCAGTCGTGTCCGACTCTGTGCGACCCCATAGACAGCAGCCCACCAGGCTCCCCCGTCCCTGGGATTCTCCAGGCAAGAACACTGGAGTGGGCTGCCACTGGGGCTCTCAAATGCACTCCTTCCTGAGAACTCTGGACAGTCCCCAAGGGGCGAGATCCCAGGAGGCCTGGGCATCTTTCCCTGCGGAAGGGGAAGTGGGAGGACCTCTTTCCATGTTCCTCCCCTTTTGGTAAGTCTGTTGCACTAGGAGGGCGTTGGTCTCATGGCCCGAAGCATATGAGGGGTGGGAGTGGGAGGGATCCAGGGGGATTTCTGCCTCTAGTATCACTTTTAATATATTAATGAGCAATTTTTAAAGAAACTGCACTGTGCCAAGTGCAGAGCTACTCCATTTTAACCTCACAACAACTGCATGAAGTGGGCAGTATTCTCAGAAAGGTTAAGTGATGTGCCCAAGGTCACATAGCTGGCGAGTTAGAGAGCCAGAGTGTTATCATCATCTTCCTACACACTACAACCTTCCCCTTCTCTGCTCTGCTGTGCGGCAGAGCCAGCCTTCTTCCTGAATGATTTGTCTTGGGTAGCAGGTCTCTGGCAGTCAATGTAACTGTATCCTGATCCCTCTCTGACTTCTTTAATAACAACACAGGTGAGCTCACCAATCCCCAGAGCAAGCCTCCTCCCCTCAAACTTCCTATTAGGGATCAAGCAACTGATTTGGTCCCTGTCTGTTTCCTTTCTCTGGAAGCAGCTTTCCCAGGTCCAGATTTGGTCATAGGGAGGCGAAGATGTCAAGTCCCAGGGGAGCTAGTGTGCCCTTGCTCACCTTGGGTGCCCCCTTCCATTTTAAACAGCAGAGCCCAACAGGCTCAGAGCAGGGAGCCTGGAGGCCAGCAGAGCTGATTTTGGTCATCGGGAGAGAGCCATGGCTACTGGGGCGTCCACACCGGCGGACACCCTGGGGTCGCCTGGCGTCTGCTTCCTCACACTGCCTGAGGACTACGGCCCAGAGAGGGGCGGACGCCACCGCCCCCCCACCATGCAGCAAGTCAGAACCCGAAGCCAGGCCCCTGGGGCTGCGCGTCAGGGTTCACTGGGCGCTCATTTGATGAGTGGGGAGCACCACTCTGGGTGAGAGGCAGAGGCATGCACATCGAAATGATTCCAAGAGAGGACGTTCAAGGCCTGTGCTTTCACAGAAGGCACGTGTCTGCACCGTGGGAGCCCCAGCAGAGACAGTCAGTTCCAGGCTGAATCCACGCCTGCTTCCTGGAGGAGACAGAGATCCTGGAAGTGGGTCCCAAAGAGTGAGCAGGGAGGAGCCGGAAGAGGAGGTCCTAGGCTGCGTAAACAACATCCACCCTGGGATTCAGGGGCCAGGAGGATGTGTGGTGAGCAGCTTCAGACTGCTGGTGAGCCATAAGGGAAAGGGAAGGAGGCAGAGACATGCCCCAGAGAGTACTCAGGGAGAAGCAGAGAGAGGGAGAGGAGTGGCAAGACCAGCTGTTCCACCTCGCTCTTTGGCAGAAAGCAGCCTCCCCCAGTCTCGGGGCTTCCCTTCCCTTCCACCAACACAGGTCATCTAAGATGGAACCACGGCCGCTGCCTCCAGCTCCTTACTTCCAGAGGAGGTCTGTGCTGCACTTTCCCATAAACAGCCACTGCTAACAGAGACCTGGGGGAGGCCGCATCAGGACTCCCTGGATCTGGCTCTGTCAGGGAACGAGCTGGAGGGATCACACATGTTCCAGATAGTAACACTGAGATGCAGCCTGGGAGACGCCAGTCAGGGGCACAGCCAAGGTTAACACAGAGGCAAGGGGTCAGTGAGACGGGCTTGGGGGCTGGAAACCGGGGTCCTGTGCTTGTCCCAGCCTTGTCCTGGTTCCCTAGCGGTGCTGTTTCTCATCGGCTTCGGTCTTCCCTGAGGGGTCACAGGGCCAGGCCGAGACAGGGCTACTGGCGTCACTGGGCGCAGCCTTGCTTTCCCACAGCCATCCTTCTTCTAGCCCCTCAGCTCCACGTCAGAAACCTGGTCACCTTTCACCCACTTAGCTCAGTCCCGTTGAGGGATTTATTACCGGCTGCCCCGCCATCTGCCCCGCAGTAATAAATCAGGGCAGAGCAGAATCGCAGCCATCCCGAGTGTGCATGTATAAAAGGAGAGGGTGCTTCAGGGGACCCCAGAGCGAGCTGGGCACCCAGGCCAAGTGTGGACCAGCGTGGCAAGATGCCTCTCTGGGGACTCCTGCTGGTGCTCTGGGGCTCCTGCGCCTTCAGTCTCCCTGCAGACTCTGCCGCCTTCAGACGGTAACTGGGAGAAAGGGTGGGGAGAGGAGGGATCCTCACTTTCCTGACACGGGTTGGGGGGGTGGTTCAAACAAGGGATGTCACCCCGTCCTCACAAGCAGCCGGGCAGGGAGCGTTTTGCCCACTCAGAGAGGTCAGGTGACTTGCCCGATGTCACACAGCCAGCAGAGGCACTAGCTGGGCCTTTTGATCCTGGCCCAGCGTTTTCAGTTCCTGCACAGATCACCACGCTAGGTGCTTTGGGGGGACTCGGAGATGACTGAGACATATTCTCTGCCCCTCGGGAGCTCACAGACTAATTACTAAGAGGGATGTGGTACTGTTAACTCTGCCAGGGAAGCAGGGCAACGTAGTGGTTAAACGCAAAGCTTCCAGAAGCTGAATAGTCCTGGTTTAAATTCTGTTCCAGTAGCAATGCCAACTAACTCTGGAACCATGGGCAAGACCCTGAACCTGGCCAGGTCCAAGTTTGCCACTTTTATTTTTCAATATTCACTTATTTGGCTACACTGCCCACTTGGATCTGCCTGGCAGCAGGCAGGATCTTTTAGCTGTGGTGTGAGAACACTCAGTTGTAGCACGTGGCATCTAGTTCCCTGACCGGGGATTGAACACAGGCCCCCAGCATTGGGAGCATGGAGTCTTGGCCACTGGACCATCAGAGAAGTTCCAGTTTACCATTTTTAAAACAGGGATAATAAAATATCTATTTTACAGAGCTGCTTTGAAGAGTGAATAAGATAAGATGTGTATAAGAGACAGCCCCCCCATGTCCAAGGTCTGTTCTCTATGTCTGTGTCTCTATTCCTGCCCCCAAAATAGCTTCATCAGGACACTTCTTCTAGATTCCATACATATGTGTCAATATGCAACATTTGTTTTTCTCTTTCTGACTTCTTCACTCTGTATTAGAGGCTCTAGGTTCATCCACCTCATTAGAACTGGCTCAAATTCTTTCCTTTTATGGCTGAGTAATATTCCACAGTATATAGGTGGTACAACTTCTTTATCGATTCATCTGTTGATGGACATCTAGGTTGCTTCCAAGTCCTGGCTATCAAAAATAGTGCTGCGATGAACACTGGGGTACTCGTGTCTTTTAGAATTGTGGTTTTCTCAGGGTATTTGCCCAGGAGTGGGATTGCTGGTCACAGTATAGTCTAACAACTATCTTGTCCACATATCACCTTCACAAAATGTTTCATGCTACCACTTTTGACTCATTCATGCCTGTTCATTCCTTAAGCCCCTTAAAAGATTGCAAAGGAACAAGAAAGGAATAAACTCCCAAGGACAAAGAGAAGGGATAGGAAACCACAGCAGGTGAGAAATGACAGGCAAATATTGAAGATGGAAATTGGATGGAGGACTTGGCAGAATGAAGGAAGCTACAACCTCAAAGCCAGCAAAAGGGGGCTACTGAAGGGCCATAACTGATTGACTCCCAGAGCCAACTCTTGGTACCTGCAGGTACTTGGGACAAATTCTAGACTGAAAACAGGGGGCTGGCTGGAAATCTCTATGTGGAGAAGTCAGAATTCCTGAGTCCTCTCTATCCAGCCAACACAGCCATGCTTCCTGCTTCCCCATCGGGAAGAAGCTAGAAGCTTTCTCTCAAGGATTCAATAGAGACTCTAGTCAGAGATTCATAAGCACAATGAGGATGGGGATAAAGAGAGTGGCTGGAAAGAGGAAAAAAGAGAGTGGACTGTGTGAAACTCTTCCTGGGTAAGTCCCCAGACCTTTTGCAACCTCTTCTTAGAATGCAGTCGGCAAAGACCACCCCCAAAATGGGAAAGGGAAAGCCCCAAAGGAAAGACCCAAAGATTCTGACATTGAAGGGTACATGCCTTAGTCCCCTTGGGCTGTTTTAACTACCTACCACAAATTGAGTGGCTAATAAACAACAGAAATTTATTTTTCACAGTTCTGGAGGCTGGGAAGTCCAAAATCAAGGGACCCCTGATTTTTACCTGGTGAGGGCCCACTTTCCTGTTCACAGATGACTGTGCTTTTGTTGTGTCCTCACATACTAGAAAGGAGCAAGGAGCTCTCTGGGGTCTTTTATATAAGGGCACTAATCCCTTTCATGGGGGCTCCACCCTCATGACCTAATCACCCATGAAGACCTCCTTATATCATCACACTGAGAGTTAGGATTTCAACATATGATTTGAGGGGGACACAAACATTCACCTGTACAGTGCTCCAGGGAAAAGTCTGCTGAAAGCCCTCATCTAGAGAGGGGCACACCAACTGTGGACCTTACCCCTGCACACCAAGTATCTAGGCCCTTCCACCTGTCTGTGTTAATGAATGGAAACCCAAGTTGCCCCAGGAGCTTGAATAAAACCTCTATTTGGAAGAGAAGACCAAAACAAACACAGAGAAACCAGAGATATAGTGAAAAAAACTCAGTTCAGTTCAGTCGCTCAGTTGTGTCCAGCTCTTTGCAACCCCATGAACCGCAGCACGCCAGGCCTCCCTGTCCATCACCAACTCCCGGAGCCCACCCAAACCCATGTCCATTGAGTCAGTGATGCCATCCAACCATCTCATCCTCTGTCATCCCCTTTTCCTCCTGCCCTCAGTCTTTCCCAGCATGAAGGTCTTTTCCAATGAGTCAACACTTCACATCAGGTGGCCAAAGTATTGGAGTTTCAGCTTCAACATCAGTCCTTCCAATGAACACCCAGGACTGGTCTCCTTTAGGATGGACTGGTTGGATCTCCTTGCAGTCCAAGGGACTCTCAAGAGTCTTCTCCAACACCAGAGTTCAAAAGTATCCATTCTTTGGTGCTCAGTTTTCTTTATAGGCCAACTCTCAAATCCATACATGACCACTGGAAAAACCATAGCCTTGACTAGACAGACCTTTGTTGACAAAGTAATGTCTCTGCTTTTTAATATGCTGTCAAGGTTGGTCATAACTTTCCTTCCAAGGAGTAAGATGAGAGGTCGAGCCTAGCCGGATGCGTCACAGCCCGGAAAGTCCCGGCGGTTGGCTACCGCCCAAACAGGAACCAGAAGCAGACCAAACTTCCAGGGACTGACCCCATGGCCTGGCCCAATCAAGCGCCGACACGGAGCCCTTGGACACCAATCGCCACTACAGCCCGTGCTTCCTGCCTTATATGGGAGAACCTGGCTTGGACGCCAGCCTTGACTATAAAAACCTCGTCCCACCCCCATACCTCACAGACTCCCTTCCTTTGCCCACTTGCCCCCGGGAGTTCTGCCGGAGAGCGACCGCCCAATGAAGGTTTCCATCCACGGTCCTTAGAGGTGGCTTTCTCTTCCCGCAGTGTTTCTAACATAAGCATCTTTTAATTTCATGGCTGCATCACCATCTGCAGTGATTTTGGAAAAATCAGTCTGTAATTAATATCCTCAGAGGGCACAAGAGAAAATTTTGCACCTATAAAACAAATAGTGAATGCGATAAAGTAGGAATAATAACAGAATCAGAAAGATGCTTCGAGGTTAAAATTAAAGGAGATAGTTTTTTAAGAAATAAAAGTTGGAACATCAAGTTAAAAGAATCTCATAGAAGGTAGAACAAAAAGAGACCAGGAGATAAAATATAAGAACTTTAGGAATCAAACAGTAGTTGCAATATCCTAATAACGTGAG
The DNA here is from genome assembly GCA_006408675.1 of Madoqua kirkii. Classification (NCBI taxonomy): domain Eukaryota; kingdom Metazoa; phylum Chordata; class Mammalia; order Artiodactyla; family Bovidae; genus Madoqua; species Madoqua kirkii. The sequence goes on along the minus strand of SJYC01146147.1, from coordinate 18,779 downwards.
TTCCAGAAGTCAGAAAGGAGGAAATGGAAAGGAAGAAATGACTGAAGAATTAATGCAGGACGATTTTCCAGAATGGAAGGACGTGAATTTCCAGGCTGAGGGCATCCACTGAGTGCTCAGCACACGCATGGAAAACTATCTATGTCAGGGGTAGGGAAGGCGGTGAGACACCCTGAAGATCAAACCATAGAAGAGTCTGGAATCAGAGTTGTACCATATTTGTTAGAATCAGAAGATACTGGAAAACAACTTCCAATTTCAGAGGGGAAATAAGCTTCAACCTAGAATTCTACTCACACTTTGAAGAGTAAGGAGTAATGGAAACATTTTGAGATATGCCAGTACTGGAAGTGTTTATTTCTTCTGTACTTTTTCTCTGCAAACTTTGGAATACATCTTCCACTTAAACATGTGTCAACTGAGAAAGAAGAAAGCCCCAGAGCCCGGACACAGGAAACACAGAGGGGAGCAGCAAAGAGATGCCCCAGATGATGACGTGCAGCAGACTCAGGAGCAACGAGCCCCCAGGAGAAAATCCCACTGGTGCGTTAGCTGGACATCCCACAAGGCGGTGGTCTGGAGCAGCTGGACACAGAAAAACAAGGAGTGGGAAAGGAGGGGGGTGATGACATACTTAATGAAAAGCAGAAAATTACACAAAGAAATGTAATTTTAATACATGTGAATGTCAGTTTAATTATAATAATTTAAGTACTGACTTTGATTTTACCAAATCAAGAGGGACAGAGTATAAGAGAAATCTTTAATTGCCATAAGAGAAGTAATAATGAATAAAATTGAAAAATCTAAAAATGACAGTTTAAGCATAACCTTTAGGGATATGTACAACTAACAGTAGCAAAATAGCCAAGAGAGATGAAGGGCTTTGCCTCAGTAGCGCAGGACTTGTCATAGGGATAGGACGCAGGGCTGGAGGTGCTGGTTACCCTTAAAAGCCTTTGGGTTCTATTGGGTTTTAAAACTAGAGCCTTTATTTCTCTGATAAAGAAAGGAAAGAGAAAAGAAAGAGAGGAAGGAGTCCGTTTTCTAGGAAATGTTCTTGGGATACAAGCACTTCCCTTCACTTCCCTGGTGAGACGAGAGCACACAGCCAAGCACCTTCCAGTCAGAACCACTGCCCCGGTCACCACCCCCGTCCAGCACACACACATGCACACACATGCACACACACACACATGCTCACGCACACGCATGCATGCACACACACACACCATCCACCAAGCTGCTCCACTGGTACCCCCTTCTGGAAAAGGAACCTACTTCTAGTTTAAGCTTTCTCTGATAATGGAGCAGACCCCTATCTGGGGAAGCAGTTTATTATGCTTCTAGCTTCCATGCCTCAGGATATGGGGTCTGGTCCCACTATACTGGTGCATCTCATTTCAGAAATTCTCCTTTGACCAGGCTCTTTCAGCAAGCCCTCAGTCTCCTTGCCAGTCCTACCATCCCCCCAGGCCCTGCACCTCCCAAGGCCTGGGTGACCTGCCTTCAGTTTCCTGGGCCTTCACTTGAGCAGGCCTTGAGTTGGGATCACCCCAAACCTGTGGCTGGATTTCTGTTCCTCCAAGGTCTCTAGAACAACCAGCTAAGGACACTTGGTTCTCTGCATCCCCGGCCCCCAGCTTCAAGGTGCTCCTGCTCCCAGCCCCGATGCCTTCCAAGCAGTCATCCCCTCCGGAGGGTCCACCCACACAAAGCAGCCCTGGCTGGCTATTAAAGTCCACTCTAGGTCTCAAGGCCCTCTTCTCAAGGCCCCAGCTGCTCATCTGCAAGCTCAGTGTTCCCATCTGATTGAAAAATTCCTCCGAGGAGGCAGCTGGGCCCTCTGGGGACAGGGGGTTAATTGTGATGGAGGAAGACAGGTAAACAAAAAATGTGTCCATTTTTATCTCTGCCCCTGCTTCCCCGTTTGCTTTTTATGCACAGAAGCAGGACCAGTCCAGAGATGTTTAGCTCCCCAATTCCAAGCCTCGTGAATTCGACCTCTTTCCACCTTCCCCAGGGCTGTAGCCCTGGCAAGAGTTTTCCACTAAACTAATGCTGGTGGGAATAAATCCATGAAGCTTTCAAAGTGGCGAAAACCAGGCTCTCTGAGCCACTCAGCCTTCCCCCCTTCTCCCCTTCATCCCTGCTGGCCCCTCCATCCTTGGTCACAATCCTGAATCTCCTTGGAATCACTGTCCTAGAGCAAACGGGGTTTGGGACCACTTGTAGAGAAACCCTGAGTCTCACTGTCTCCTGAGAGATTTGCAGCACCCCAGCCCCTGGCGAAAGTCCCTTCCCCCAGCCCACATGCCCGGCGGATCTGAAGAGACAGCAGAGAGGCTGGAGGGATTTACGCTTTTCCGGAGGGTGCTGGCGTCACAGGCCTGCCCCAGGGGAGAGGGCAGTGCCGCCCAGCCCCTGCCTCTGCCCCGGCTGCTTCCCGACCCGCAGGTGACGCAGCCTGGGGCATCGCCTGGGGACTCGGCGGGGGCTTCCGTGAGAAACCCTGGGCCCAGGCTGATGGGGCTGATAACCTGAGAAAGGTCCCTACCTACCCACGCTCCTTCCCTCCCACAGCCCGGGGCACTGGTGGGCCCCAGTTTACAGAGATCCTGGAAGTGGGTCCCAAAGAGTGAGCAGGGAGGAGCCGGAAGAGGAGGTCCTAGGCTGCGTAAACAACATCCACCCTGGGATTCAGGGGCCAGGAGGATGTGTGGTGAGCAGCTTCAGACTGCTGGTGAGCCATAAGGGAAAGGGAAGGAGGCAGAGACATGCCCCAGAGAGTACTCAGGGAGAAGCAGAGAGAGGGAGAGGAGTGGCAAGACCAGCTGTTCCACCTCGCTCTTTGGCAGAAAGCAGCCTCCCCCAGTCTCGGGGCTTCCCTTCCCTTCCACCAACACAGGTCATCTAAGATGGAACCACGGCCGCTGCCTCCAGCTCCTTACTTCCAGAGGAGGTCTGTGCTGCACTTTCCCATAAACAGCCACTGCTAACAGAGACCTGGGGGAGGCCGCATCAGGACTCCCTGGATCTGGCTCTGTCAGGGAACGAGCTGGAGGGATCACACATGTTCCAGATAGTAACACTGAGATGCAGCCTGGGAGACGCCAGTCAGGGGCACAGCCAAGGTTAACACAGAGGCAAGGGGTCAGTGAGACGGGCTTGGGGGCTGGAAACCGGGGTCCTGTGCTTGTCCCAGCCTTGTCCTGGTTCCCTAGCGGTGCTGTTTCTCATCGGCTTCGGTCTTCCCTGAGGGGTCACAGGGCCAGGCCGAGACAGGGCTACTGGCGTCACTGGGCGCAGCCTTGCTTTCCCACAGCCATCCTTCTTCTAGCCCCTCAGCTCCACGTCAGAAACCTGGTCACCTTTCACCCACTTAGCTCAGTCCCGTTGAGGGATTTATTACCGGCTGCCCCGCCATCTGCCCCGCAGTAATAAATCAGGGCAGAGCAGAATCGCAGCCATCCCGAGTGTGCATGTATAAAAGGAGAGGGTGCTTCAGGGGACCCCAGAGCGAGCTGGGCACCCAGGCCAAGTGTGGACCAGCGTGGCAAGATGCCTCTCTGGGGACTCCTGCTGGTGCTCTGGGGCTCCTGCGCCTTCAGTCTCCCTGCAGACTCTGCCGCCTTCAGACGGTAACTGGGAGAAAGGGTGGGGAGAGGAGGGATCCTCACTTTCCTGACACGGGTTGGGGGGGTGGTTCAAACAAGGGATGTCACCCCGTCCTCACAAGCAGCCGGGCAGGGAGCGTTTTGCCCACTCAGAGAGGTCAGGTGACTTGCCCGATGTCACACAGCCAGCAGAGGCACTAGCTGGGCCTTTTGATCCTGGCCCAGCGTTTTCAGTTCCTGCACAGATCACCACGCTAGGTGCTTTGGGGGGACTCGGAGATGACTGAGACATATTCTCTGCCCCTCGGGAGCTCACAGACTAATTACTAAGAGGGATGTGGTACTGTTAACTCTGCCAGGGAAGCAGGGCAACGTAGTGGTTAAACGCAAAGCTTCCAGAAGCTGAATAGTCCTGGTTTAAATTCTGTTCCAGTAGCAATGCCAACTAACTCTGGAACCATGGGCAAGACCCTGAACCTGGCCAGGTCCAAGTTTGCCACTTTTATTTTTCAATATTCACTTATTTGGCTACACTGCCCACTTGGATCTGCCTGGCAGCAGGCAGGATCTTTTAGCTGTGGTGTGAGAACACTCAGTTGTAGCACGTGGCATCTAGTTCCCTGACCGGGGATTGAACACAGGCCCCCAGCATTGGGAGCATGGAGTCTTGGCCACAGGACCATCAGAGAAGTTCCAGTTTACCATTTTTAAAACAGGGATAATAAAATATCTATTTTACAGAGCTGCTTTGAAGAGTGAATAAGATATTGCCTGTAAATGCCTCAGCCTGGTGCCTGTCTCTTATACACATCTTTTGTGGTCACTGGATGATGCTGACTGCTCTACGGTTCCTCCTTAGAGTGGAGCTGAAGCCGGATTCTTTCTCCTGCAGTCACAGACCTCAGCTCTGTACCATGAGGCTGCACACAGACAGCTCTGGTTCCAGCTTCTGTGGAAGAACCTGCAAGGGCTCTGTGACCCCCAAGGCCTCTCGCTCCCAGTCAAGCTTCTGCGGAGCCCTTCATGGACCTTCAGGTCTTGATTCCGGGATTTGGGCTGGTTCTGACTCCGGGCCACAGTCTCGCTGGGATGTGCAACCTGGTGTCTGGCCTCAGGATCCAGGTCCCACAACGGTGGGGCGGGTGGGCTGAGAGGAGCTGGTGAGAAACGGCTGCCACTCCCAGCTCGGCCGGGGTCCTGGGAGAAGCTAGAGCCGATGGTGTCCGGGCCGTGTCACCCCTCAGAAGCTGGCTCCCTGCCTCCCCTCTGGTGCTTGCGACTCTGGTCTGCAGTCTGACAAATGTGTGTCCCTCCTGGAGGTCACTCCCTCTGCTATTCACACTGGTGCACAGGCCAGCACTCGTGCGAGCTGCACACACTGGCAGGACACAGGGAGGTGGGCGGGAAGGGTGTTTCTGGCTGGAGAGCGCCTGGGGCCACAGAGGGCTGGACCGGCTGGGGGTACTCCCGGCCCTGCCTTTGCCATGGAAGAGTCCGGAGTCCGGACCTAGGACACAGCCGAGGGCCCGCTGTGCCCGCCGTCCACACTGCAGCGAGGGCGCGGCTCTGAAGAGCTCTCTGGGCTGGCAGATCGGCCCCAGCCTGGCACCCTTTCTTTTGCATCCCGTGGGCTCGGGTGGGCACATAGCCCCAGAGAGAAGCCGGGAGTCACGGGCACACTGCTCGGCTTGCCCTTCCTTGAGTCCTCTGAAGCCTCAGCCTCCTGTCTAAGCAGGGGTGCTGAGGGTCGCCCCTCACAGGGCTGCGCATCTGGACAAGTGCCTGACACATAAATGCTCAGTGACACTTGCTAATGATGGCAGAGCACTGAAACCTACAAATAAATATTTAATAAATAACTATTTATTCAGTTTAATAACTATTTATTCAGTCTGATAAGACAGAAGTTCCCACTAAAAGCTTCTCCCGGGCCCTCAAATGCTTCCCCCAGTGCCAACCACAATGCTTGAAAATTCTCCAGTGAGAGTTTGTACCAAGAAGCACCAGCTTCTCCCATCCCTTGGCAAGGGTGTTGTAATTTCAGAGATCCCGATGCATTAAGTAGTCCGCACACAAGCAACAGAGTTTCACTCCACTGGTTAAGTTCTTTCCGGCCACAGGTGCAGAGAGGAGCACCCTAAAGACATGGGACTTGGCTACTGGGGCGTCCACACCGGCGGACACCCTGGGGTCGCCTGGCGTCTGCTTCCTCACACTGCCTGAGGACTACGGCCCAGAGAGGGGCGGACGCCACCGCCCCCCCACCATGCAGCAAGTCAGAACCCGAAGCCAGGCCCCTGGGGCTGCGCGTCAGGGTTCACTGGGCGCTCATTTGATGAGTGGGGAGCACCACTCTGGGTGAGAGGCAGAGGCATGCACATCGAAATGATTCCAAGAGAGGACGTTCAAGGCCTGTGCTTTCACAGAAGGCACGTGTCTGCACCGTGGGAGCCCCAGCAGAGACAGTCAGTTCCAGGCTGAATCCACGCCTGCTTCCTGGAGGAGACAGAGATCCTGGAAGTGGGTCCCAAAGAGTGAGCAGGGAGGAGCCGGAAGAGGAGGTCCTAGGCTGCGTAAACAACATCCACCCTGGGATTCAGGGGCCAGGAGGATGTGTGGTGAGCAGCTTCAGACTGCTGGTGAGCCATAAGGGAAAGGGAAGGAGGCAGAGACATGCCCCAGAGAGTACTCAGGGAGAAGCAGAGAGAGGGAGAGGAGTGGCAAGACCAGCTGTTCCACCTCGCTCTTTGGCAGAAAGCAGCCTCCCCCAGTCTCGGGGCTTCCCTTCCCTTCCACCAACACAGGTCATCTAAGATGGAACCACGGCCGCTGCCTCCAGTCCTTACTTCCAGAGGAGGTCTGTGCTGCACTTTCCCATAAACAGCCACTGCTAACAGAGACCTGGGGGAGGCCGCATCAGGACTCCCTGGATCTGGCTCTGTCAGGGAACGAGCTGGAGGGATCACACATGTTCCAGATAGTAACACTGAGACGCAGCCTGGGAGACGCCAGTCAGGGGCACAGCCAAGGTTAACACAGAGGCAAGGGGTCAGTGAGACGGGCTTGGGGGCTGGAAACCGGGGTCCTGTGCTTGTCCCAGCCTTGTCCTGGTTCCCTAGCGGTGCTGTTTCTCATCGGCTTCGGTCTTCCCTGAGGGGTCACAGGGCCAGGCCGAGACAGGGCTACTGGCGTCACTGGGCGCAGCCTTGCTTTCCCACAGCCATCCTTCTTCTAGCCCCTCAGCTCCACGTCAGAAACCTGGTCACCTTTCACCCACTTAGCTCAGTCCCGTTGAGGGATTTATTACCGGCTGCCCCGCCATCTGCCCCGCAGTAATAAATCAGGGCAGAGCAGAATCGCAGCCATCCCGAGTGTGCATGTATAAAAGGAGAGGGTGCTTCAGGGGACCCCAGAGCGAGCTGGGCACCCAGGCCAAGTGTGGACCAGCGTGGCAAGATGCTTCTCTGGGGACTCCTGCTGGTGCTCTGGGGCTCCTGCGCCTTCAGTCTCCCTGCAGACTCTGCCGCCTTCAGACGGTAACTGGGAGAAAGGGTGGGGAGAGGAGGGATCCTCACTTTCCTGACACGGGTTGGGGGGGTGGTTCAAACAAGGGATGTCACCCCGTCCTCACAAGCAGCCGGGCAGGGAGCGTTTTGCCCACTCAGAGAGGTCAGGTGACTTGCCCGATGTCACACAGCCAGCAGAGGCACTAGCTGGGCCTTTTGATCCTGGCCCAGCGTTTTCAGTTCCTGCACAGATCACCACGCTAGGTGCTTTGGGGGGACTCGGAGATGATTGAGACATATTCTCTGCCCCTCGGGAGCTCACAGACTAATTACTAAGAGGGATGTGGTACTGTTAACTCTGCCAGGGAAGCAGGGCAACGTAGTGGTTAAACGCAAAGCTTCCAGAAGCTGAATAGTCCTGGTTTAAATTCTGTTCCAGTAGCAGTGCCAACTAACTCTGGAACCATGGGCAAGACCCTGAACCTGGCCAGGTCCAAGTTTGCCACTTTTATTTTTCAATATTCACTTATTTGGCTACACTGCCCACTTGGATCTGCCTGGCAGCAGGCAGGATCTTTTAGCTGTGGTGTGAGAACACTCAGTTGTAGCACGTGGCATCTAGTTCCCTGACCGGGGATTGAACACAGGCCCCCAGCATTGGGAGCATGGAGTCTTGGCCACTGGACCATCAGAGAAGTTCCAGTTTACCATTTTTAAAACAGGGATAATAAAATATCTATTTTACAGAGCTGCTTTGAAGAGTGAATAAGATATTGCCTGTAAATGCCTCAGCCTGGTGCAGGCATGCTGTAAAAACCCAGCTATTACCCTCTCTAGGGGGATTATCACAAATATTAATAGAAAGGTTTGAGGCAGCCCAAAGGAGGAGGATAAAGACCCAACATCCATGTTTGGCGACAGGCCCTGAGGGAACCCTGATGGCTCAGCTGGTAAAGAATCTGCATGCAATGTGGGAAACCTGGGTTCGATCCCTGGGTTGGGAAGATCCCCTGGAGAAGGGAAAGGCCTGGAGAATTCCACGGACTGTATAGTCCATGGGGTTGCAGAGAGTCGGATACGACTGAGTGGCTTTCAGTTTCACTTTCTTCCCTGAGGGAACAAGGCCTCTTCAAGGCTGCAGGAGCGGGGAGGCAGGTGGGAGAGGGCCTCCTAGAGAAAGGGTTTCGCGCTGGGGAAGCAGATGGGACCAGAAAACCTGAAGTTAAGGAGCAGGCTTTCGTAACAGTGGTGGTCGCCAGGCCTGTAAAGTGCTGAGGACTTCATAGGATTGTTTCCTGTGTCTCAGCTCAAATCATCCTCCCAACAGTCCCATTTTATAGCTGGGGACACTGAGGTTCAGGGAGGTCCAATGTAGGAGGTTCAGCCTGGGCACACGCTGCACCATGTTTCCAAAGCCTCTTTCCTCTGCTCCAGGGAGAGTAGCTGCTGGGCTGGGGGCGTGGTGAGGGACAGAGGCACTTCTTGGTGGCAGTGTGTGCCTGAGCGTGGCCCCCACTCCCAGGATAAAGGAAAGGAAAGGAAAAAAACATTCTCCCTCGTCTCTTCAGAAAGAGAAGAAGAATGAAACTGGACCAGGGTGAAGAGGGAGTCAGGCTTTCCAAATGTACTTAGAGGAGTTTTGCTAACTGACATGAGCCTCATCAACCCCATGCAGGCTCTTTGGTGCTTTGAACGGCAGATCCCAGTCTCAAGGGGCTGTCATTGCCTTTTACACACAGATGCCTTTTACAACGTGTACTGAGCACTGGGCAACTCAATCTGCAAAGTGCTTACTCTCAGTGGTAGGTACTATCATTAAGTCCATTGTTACAGAGACCCAGAGGAGGTCAGGTAAGTTGCTCAGAATCAGGCAGGTAGGAGGGGATTCGAGCACATCGCCACGACCACTGCACCCTTGTTACAGACGGCACGAGGCTGCGCAGCGCTGGTTACAGACACCCGGGGGAAAACGGGGCAGGCGTCCAGGCAAGAGGAGGCCAACGTGGGGGCATGGGGCCTTCCAGGAGGAGGGGTGCACGCTGGCCTTAGAGGGCTGGAAAGTGCTGGCATGTGGGGGTGGGGAAGAAAGGGGAGAAGGAAGGGATTCTCTAAAAGGAGAGGGTAAAAGGACAAGTCCAGAGTAAACAGTGGGAAAGGAGCCCTCTCTGGGGTCTAGCCTTCTCTGTTCCTCCATTTTCCCATCTGTAAATGAGAATAGTAAAGTTACTCACCTCAGGTGATGGCTGCGAATCAAATGGATCATAGTCATGAAAATATTTTGTGGAAGAACAGACCATATTATGAATATGGCAAGTCATTTCTGTTAAAATATTAACACCAACAAGCATGAAAGTTGCATTCACGTTTGTGGGCAAAATGCATGGGGCCTGAGAAGGAAAGGCTAGTGCAAGTACAGAAGAAGAAACAGGGACCCTCCAGACTTTGGGCTGCAAGCCCGGGACCCCCAACAACGGCTCAGGCTGTGGCACACAGCCTTCACGTCGGAGTCCGGGGACCCCTCTGTGGGAGATGGGCCAGTCGGGGCACCTTGAATCCCTGCTGCACCTACTCCTGAGTCGCCTCATCCCTCACCCCAGAGCGAGGACAGCCAGCCTGCAGGATGGGAACGAGGTCACGTGGTGGGGGTGGCCTGCACAGTGCTGGGCGCCCGCACGGTGGCAGCTCAGGGCGACGTGAGTTTCCCAGTTCTCTTTAACTCTGCCTCCCGAAGGTGATAGGAAACTTAGGCTCAGGAAGGCGCTTCTTCCCGAGGGCAGGCCGCACAGGCACTCTGGAGACGCCTGCCTTCCCCCACCCCGCCCAGTCCAGGCCCCCGGCCCCGGCCGGGTGCTGCCTGCTGCTTCCTGGAGCCCCCGCCCTGGCCGTGTGGGCATGTGCTGCCACCTGCAGGCTCCACGTGGCACTGCCTCACCCATCCAGCCGTGAGCCGGCACGCCCAACCTTCACCTCCTTAGCAGGACGTCAGTGCTGTTTCCTCCTCTGTCTTCCCATCTGCTGGAGCCCCTTGAAGCCTGTGCTGATCTTTGTATCTCTAGCATCCAGCATGGTGCAGGCACAGAGTAGGTGTCCAGCCTGTGATTGTGGAATGAATGAACAAATGACCTTAAAATAAGCAAAACCAAACAACAGGAGCGAGTTAGTTGAGGATCATTTAATACCAGCACAGGTAACCACAGAGTCTCCTTCAGAGACTTAAGAGCTCAAGAGTGATCCCTAGGTGCCTGGGCTAAGGTTGGGGTAGTTTTATTAGAAGATTCTAGAACTCTACCATTACTGTGGGAGGGGACAGAGCTCTTCTACTTTTCTTACTCCATCATGCGCCAGGATCTTCCTCAAAAAGATGCCCTCAGTCCGGGAAAGCCTGAAGGAGCGAGGCGTGGACATGGCCCGGCTGGGTGCTGAGTGGAGCCAGCTCACCAAGACTCTCTCCTTTGGCAACCGCACCTCCCCTGTGGTCCTCACCAACTACCTGGACGTGAGTGCCCAGCTTGGTCCCTTGCCCACTTCACTCTCTCCTTCTCTTGGGCCTAAGGCGTTTTTGCCCTTTCTGAGCACCTCACGAAATTCCCATTTCACAGCTGGAAAGACTGAGGCACAGAGGACCAGAAGGAGCCCAGAGGCGGGGTCAGGTTTGGAATTCAGGAATCCAGGCCCTGGGCCCCCAAGTACAGGTGTTGCGGGGGCAGGGGTTCAGCAAAGCATCAGGATTTCTGTGGCGCATGGGGCACCTCCCTGCTTCACTGGCAGTACGTTTAATTTGCCCTCTGGTCTTACTGAGCCTCCCACTTTCTGTCATATGACACTGCTAAGCCTCTGACTCCATCCCTGCTGAAAATGGAAGCCCAGACCACCCAGGCTACGTGGTCTGCCTCATCTCACCCCAAGTTCCAAAGAGCATATCAGGCAAGACCCCAAGGCTCCCCAAGCCCCTCAGGCCACCTCTCTCCTTCATCCTGCAGACCCAGTACTACGGTGAGATCGGCATCGGCACCCCACCACAGACCTTCAAAGTCATCTTTGACACAGGCTCGGCCAACCTCTGGGTGCCGTCCACCAAGTGCAGCCCCCTCTACACGGCCTGTGGTGAGACCAGGGGCCCGAGCAGGCCCAGCTCAGTACCTCCTGCTGCCCCTTGAGCTTCCTCCTGTCTACCTCTGTGCCCCCAGCCCTGAGAGGAGAGGAGACAATGTCACGACCACCAAGTAAAAAGCAGGCTCCAGAAGGACTGAATTCTCAGACCCATTCAGAGCGTGGGCTCTGTCCTCCTTAACCTCAGGGAACCACTGAGTGCTTCTGGGGACCAGAGTCCTCTCGCCATCCTAGGATTAGCAGTTACTTTAAGACACTTCATCTGAGACAAAATTTTCAGAGATATGAGCACATTACAGGTGTCCAAGAAATACAGACCTTGATTGATCAACCACATTTTTCAAGCCTCCCAGCTCAGGGCCGCCCTGTCATTGCACTCAGGCCTCAACACACGGGCCCCACTCAGTGCCCACCTCCATCCCCTTCCCTGGGCTTCTTGGCCCTGAGCCTTTGTCTCCCCGCCAGAGATTCACAGCCTCTACGACTCCCTGGAATCCTCCAGCTATGTGGAGAATGGGACAGAGTTCACCATCCACTATGGATCCGGGAAGGTCAAAGGTTTCCTGAGCCAGGACCTGGTGACTGTAAGTGAGGCTGTCTCAGGTCATCTGCCCTCCTTGTCCCCAGACCTCCTCTGCCACCCTAGCGCCCGCGGTGGGGGATGGTGCAGCCCAGCCCACCTTGGAGGAGCACCCTCCTCTGCTGCTGCTCCCTGGAGCTGCAAGCACCTGGGGCAGAGCAGAGCTGATTTCTGGGCACTACCCAAGTGACCTGTGAGGGCCTCTGCAGCTACGGCATTCGTGGAGCTTGTCCTGAGCCCGGTCTCCAATCGAGGAACCTGCTTGGGGTCATCCAGCTCTGACTGAGCTCTTAACCAGAGCCTAGACTGAAATCTCGAGTCAGGGTCAGCGTCGAGGGTGCTGTCAGCCTTAGGGTGAGGATCACTTTTGGAGTTAGGCACAGGTTGTAAGGTCACAGCTGAATTCAAGAGTTTGGAATTAGGGTCCGTCCTGGTTCTCACTGTCACTTGGTCTGTGTCTGACTCGCCTCCATCTCTAGGCTTCTCCATTCTCTGCTTTGGCAGAGTTAGGGTAGGGGTACCCATGGAACTGGGAGGAAATTAGTGTGAGCCCATGAAATAGGGGAAAGGGGGCGAGAAGGGCAGGTCTGACTGTGGTGCTGCCTTCTGCCTCTGCCCATCCTAATCCCTCTGGACCCTCCAGCCCAGATGTGTGTTAGGAGAGCTGCTGTGCACGTGGGGTTGATGAAGTGGTCACACCGCGGGCAGTGTGTCCCTGGGGCCCTTCGTGAGGAGGCCTGGACCGGACTCTGGTCTCCCCTGGTGCTCCGTCCTTCCACAGGTGGGCGGGATCACAGTCACACAGACCTTTGGCGAGGTCACGGAGCTGCCCCTGAGGCCCTTCATGCTGGCCAAATTTGACGGCGTCCTGGGCATGGGCTTCCCCGCCCAGGCCGTCGGCGGCGTCACGCCCGTCTTTGACCACATCCTCGCCCAGCAGGTGCTGACGGAGGACGTCTTCTCCGTCTACTACAGCAGGTGGGCGGGGCGGGGCCGGGCGGGATGGGGCGGGGCCGGGGGAAGAGGAGGCGGGTCGAGCGGGACAGTGCTGCGTTCAGAATCAGGTGGTGCTGGCTCCATATCCAGAGGGATGCGATCCAACATGGAAGGCAGCGCTTAAATGAAAAGGAAATAAAGTCAGGCACTCAAATCCTCAGCCATGCTGTACCTTTCAAGTACTCAGTGGCCGCACTGACTACCAGCCGCCACACTGGACTATACAAGCACAGCAGCTCCGTCTGGGCAGACGAGGCTTTACTTAAGTGCAGTTCAGCACTGCTCTAGAGCAAGAGAAGCCGCAGAGCGGGGGTGATGGGAAGTGAGGCCTGGCCGTGGCCGCTGGGCCTCCCTGTGAGGGCCTGGCTCCTCTCATGAGGACTGCTGACTTCATTCATTAGTCCCTTCTCTTACCTGCTCAGTCCCTGCTCCACACACACTGGACACTGACATGACAAGCACTGTGCAAGGCTCTAGGGGTACAGCCATGAACACAGTGTACAAGACAGAGCTCCAGCCCTCGCAGAGCTTACAGTCCAGCAGGGAAGACGAGCAACATTACAATATGATGAGCAAAACAGGGGACATGAGGTTGAAACCCTGTGCTTTCAACTCCGAGCCAAACTTGCCTGCACCACCGCCAGGCTTGGGGAAGCTAACACCAGCTGTGGAGCAGAGCTGTGATCTGCCCTGAGCTGCAGGGCAAAGGCTGGAGAGAGGGGGTCATAGGCGTGAGAGCTGCAGCCCAGTCGCAATGAGGACAGAGGAGAAGGCCAGCACCCAGAAACATCGCAAAGATAAAACGGAAAGGAGTGTCTGGTTTGGCGAGAGAAAGAGAGTGACTGAGAAAAGGCTAACTGGCAGGCGGGGTAGTCTTGGGAAGAGCTGCTTCAGAGGCCGGGCAAGGGCGGAACACAGGCAGTGCAGAGACAGGAGCGGGTGTCGGGGAGGGAAAAGCCCACCGTGAGAAGTCTGCCTGGGGAGGGATGCAGACACAGCTGCGCGGAGAAGCAGGGAGAGACGTGCAGGTGTCTGTAAATGCTGGGGGATGCCCGAGTATGGGCAGGTGGGAGAAGCAGCCAGCAGAGGGCGAGCAACTGTGGAGCAGAGAAAAGGCAGGAAAAGAAGACAGTTGAGGGCAGGAGCCGAGAGGCCAAGGGATGGAGGGGAATCCTCGCAAAGAGGCCTGTGTGAGGAGAGGCCTGCCTCTTCCTTTACTCTGGGATGAGAAGGAGGAAATGCCCAGAGAGACTGTGAAGTGTCGGGAGAGAGGTGAGGGGAGCTCGTCTAGCACAGGTGCACGTGTACTGGACTCATAATAGTGCAACTTGCACCAGTAACACGTGTGAGCTACGTGCTGCAAACGCACACACACACCTGCCTCCTAAGAGTGCTGGAAACCCCACATCTCTTACACACACACACACACACACACACACACACACACACACACACATAGGAAAACATCTCCAAGGTAGACCCTGACTTGTGCTGGAAAATCCCATCTCTCTCTCTTCACACACACACACACACACACACACACACATACACACACACATACACACACACAGGAAACCATCCCCAAGGTAGACCCTGATCTGTGGGAGGCATCATGCCATCTGGAGGAGAGGAAAGTAAGGGGCATCCGCTTCGGATGGGGCACCCCACTAAATGCTACGGTGACTCCAGCAACTTACCTCCTGGTGACTCCACTGCCTGTAGGGTAAAAAGAGTGTGTAATATCCCCATGCCAAACAATGGGCTGGTGGGGCTCACCTGAAACAAAAACTTCCTTTCTGCTGTCTCTTTCTCTGCAGAGATTCCAAGTAAGGAGATGGAAAGCCCCCACTTGGCCCTGACGCTCCAGAGCACCTGGCCCAGAATCACACATGCCACCTGCCCCAAACTCACTGCAACGGGCCAGGCACCACTGATGCCCAAGCTCCCCATCTATCCCTGCCTCCCTCACGCCCCTGCCCACCACCCCAGCAGCTCCCGGGGCCCATCCCAGGTCCCCCACTGCTCAGGCCCCAGTGAGGGGGGGGCGACCCTGTCCTTTGTCTGCTCCTCCTCTGTGACCTCTCTGGGGAGGTGCTGCTGGAGCACCCTGGAGCCCTCTGACTGAGCTTTGGGGATGGGCAGAGGTGGAGAGGCGGCCTCCACGCCGCGCCCCAGCCTTGCCGCCATCCCTGAGCCTGCGCCCCGCCTCCCTGGTGGCTGGGGTTACTGAGTCCTGGAGGCCGTGGGTGTCCGCGCCACTGTAATCTTCCCTTTAGGAATTCCCACTTGCTAGGGGGCGAGATCGTGCTGGGAGGCAGTGACCCCCAGTATTACCAAGAGAATTTCCACTACGTGAGCATCAGCAAGCCTGGCTCCTGGCAGATCAGAATGAAAGGGTCAGGACCCTCAAGGCTCTTCCCTCTGAAAGTGCTGCTGCTGCTGGGGGTGGGCCTGCAAGGGGGCTGGGCCCTGCCCCGCCCTCTCTCCGAGTGCAGCCCTTGCTCTCTGCTTGCTTGGTCCGAGGAAGGGACACGGAGATGATGGGTCAGGGGGAGGGGGCAACAAGAAGAGGCGGAGGGTCACTAAGCTGTGTGCTGGGGTAGGCAGCATTCTCCCCTTCCAGCTCACGTGTCACGCATCCCTCACTGTGTCACCGGACCTCCGGCATGGCCTCCCATCACCTGCCCGCACTCAGGAAAGCTGTGCAGCTTGGTGGTGCCCCTCAGCCTTCTGTCCAGCTGTCTTCCTGACGCTCTGGCCTCCCCCCAGGGTGTCTGTGAGGTCGACCACCTTGCTATGTGAGGAGGGCTGCATGGTTGTAGTGGATACTGGTGCATCTTACATCTCAGGCCCCACCAGCTCCCTGAGACTGCTCATGGAGGCCTTGGGGGCCAAGGAGCTGAGCATAGATGAAGTAAGGAGCCGAGGGGCGGGCACCAGGGAGGAGGGCACACCACCAGGGAGGAGGGCACACCACCCGGCCCAGGCCCCCAGATCACCCCAGGATGCTTTGTTTCCGAAGGGAACCATTTCTGGCTTTCCTCTCCTGCCTCTCACACTCTTTCACGTGTGGCCTGGGCCTTGGGAGGGGGGCTTGGGAAGCTGGGGGCTGTGCCCACCCCTCTCCGGCAGAGGGGCCAGGCCACAAGCACAGGGCTGCGTCTCCTGGGGTACCTCCCACACTCAAAGGGGCTCCTGTGACCCTACCCGCCGCCAGTATGTCGTGAACTGTAACCAGATGCCCACACTCCCCGACATCTCCTTCCACCTTGGAGGCAAAGCCTACACACTCACCAGTGCGGACTATGTGTTACAGGTGAGGCTGCAGTCTGCTCCTCGGTGGCAGGGAGGAAGAGGGGTCAGGGGCCCTCAAAAACAGACATGTCATTATGCACAGATTACCTGCTAGACCAGTGGTTCTCAAACTTGACTGCACATTAGGGTTACCTGCGAGCTTTTAAAAATCCCAGTAACAAGCCACATCCCATACCAACTGGTATCTCTGGGGATAACTGGGCAACAATGTTTACAAAACTCCCCAGGTAATTGCAGCGTGCAGCCAAATTTGGAAATCACTGTGCTCATCTCCTGATCTCCATTCTGATCAAATATGTTTAGAGGTGTTAATAGTTTGTCTAGGACCAGATGCTCTGCCAGACTGTGAGCTCCTGAAGGCAGCGCTGTGCCCGATGCGTTGTTAGCAGCATCCGGCTTAGTGCCTACCTCTAGGAGAGGTGTGAGCCATGATGGCTGAAAGGGCCAAGATGTGATGGAGGCCCAGTGCGGATGGGGCACGGGTGGGCAGATGCTGCTGAGGAGTCTGGCAAGGTGGTTATGTGCCAGGCAGTGGAGGAACCCTTCTGCTTCCGCCAGGACCCCTACAATAATGATGATCTGTGCACACTGGCCCTCCATGGTATGGACATCCCACCACCCACTGGACCAGTCTGGGTCCTGGGTGCCACCTTCATCCGCAAGTTCTACACGGAGTTTGATCGGCGTAACAATCGCATCGGCTTTGCCCTGGCCCGCTGAGGCCCTCTCCTGCCCTGCCCTGGCCCAGAACTAGAGCACCCTCTGGGATCACCCCCCAACCCCTGCCTGCGCCCTCACTCAGGGGGGTGGAAGTCCCCTCGGATGTGTGCCCTCCCCCTAGCACTGGCTCTTCCTTTCTTTGAGGCCTACAGAATAAAGACTTCATGTTTCCAACCCCACTGGTTCTCAAGGATTTGAAACAGGGAAGTCCAGTGGGTAATCTTGTGCAGACAGAACGTGACACAATGACAAACTCACAAGCACACAAGCACAGGTTCCTGCACGCAGGGCTGACGCCACCCATGCAACGTTGGCAGGGCTCAGATGGAGCTGTTCTCACTACCCTGAGCGGGAAGTTTGCAGAGAGCCAGCCCCTGGAGAACCAAAGCTAACGCCGCGGCAGTGGGCTGTAGACAGAAAGATGCTCCAAGCTCATGGAGGTCAGCCGCCAGCTCAGGCTCTGTGCTTCCCCACGGAGCCATTTAACATGCCATCTAAGGTACTAACGCCTAAAAACAGAAACCACAGAGGTCTGCCTGATACTCCCTTTGTACATGAGGAGAAACTGAGCCTCAGAGAGCGAAAGCTTTGGCCAGTTGGTCAGTGACGTGTGAAAAACCACAACTAGAAGGCTGCCCCTCTGACTCAGACCTTGGGAGCTTCCCACCTGCCCACACACAGGTGAACCTCCACAGGTTCAGAGCTTCGGCCACCCCAGTCCGGGCCCAGGTGCACAAGCACAGAGATCTATGCGCTGCGCT
Source organism: Madoqua kirkii (assembly GCA_006408675.1). Taxonomy (NCBI): domain Eukaryota; kingdom Metazoa; phylum Chordata; class Mammalia; order Artiodactyla; family Bovidae; genus Madoqua; species Madoqua kirkii. The sequence continues at coordinate 1,174 of SJYC01146147.1, read as the reverse complement.
CTTCCCTATCACGAGACCTGGGGCTCAGGCCGAGGTGCTCTCCCACTCTGACGACTTGGACTGGCTGTGGGAGACGTGTAGCTTGGGGAATAAGGAAGGTATCCGCCTGAATGAAGCCACTGACCCTGTCCCTCTTCATGACTGCTGCGCACCCCTCTTTTGACTGAAAGAAGTGAGACACTGAGGGGCTCACCCAGCCCCCAGCAAACCTCCTAGCCCGAGAATTACCGCCTGTTGGGATTGTATGGAACCCCAGGACCTCTCCCCAGCAGCATTCCCACATCTGTGGCATCCCTGTGCAGAGCCAGGAGCATGACTGAGTCTTCTTGCCTGCTTAGCCGTAGTTCCTCGCTGCCGGAAGGCTTGGAGCCAGGGTCCTTTCCCAACATCCTGGGTCCCGCGATCTTAAGTAGAGCCCCGCCCCCAACATTTTCTATCCTATTCTATAAGACGGCCATATACGGCTGTTTACATTAAACATAAAATTGAATTAAATGTCACACTAGCCCCATTTCAGTCGCTGGACAATTACACGTGGCTGGTGGCCACAGCCCTGGACAACACAGAAACAGAACACTCATCAGCCCAGAAGTTCTGCGGGGCAGAGCGGGATTCTGGGCAGCGATGAGGACAGGGGCCTTGCAGCTGGGAGGTTCCCGAAGAGGTGGAAGGGGCCACGTGGGGAAACAGGCACTTTCCTGGGTGGCGCCGCGAGCGCTCTCCCAAGTCGGCTGGTGATTGAGGTCCCCATGGGCACGGCCGCCAATAAAATGCATCTCCCCAGTACCTTCGCCATCCCAAAAGGCCTACTCCCGCGGAGCCTCTTGCAGGAGCTCAGGTGGTGCCGCCCAAGCTGGCACCTGGGGGCGGCGGAACCTCCACACTTCCAGGCGGACTCTGGGCGAGGGGGGCGCTTTCCCCCGGCCCCGCCCCGGTTATCCGGGGCGCAGCCTCCGGCGGGGCGGGAGGGAGGAGGCCCCTCGCGGCCTCGAAAGTCGGAAAGCGAACCGGGGCTGCCCCATCCGCGGCCCTGTCCCCGCCACGCCCCGGCCAGGCATCCCGGCTCCCGCAAGAAGCCCCGCGCGCGGGCCGCCGAGGCTGCAGGAGGCGGTGCCGCCCGGGCAGGCGGCTCGTTACGTCGCGGCCGCAGGCGCCCGGCCCCGCCCGCGCCCCC